>CM077094.1:30530125-30795997 GCA_039513925.1 Platanthera zijinensis | reverse complement strand
CACTCAATGCCATAGACTGATTGGTGTTGAGTGTGTTAGTGCACTCCACGCCATTTTACTTAGAAGATTTGGGAAGCATCGAGAGATTCGACTGCACCCCATTCATCAAATTTCCCGAAATCCGTTTGACGTTCATCGAACTCCATTCGACGAAATGATACAGCAAGTCATTCGTCGAATATTCCCGAAATCCATTCGACATTCGTCGAACTATGTTCGAGGAAATGATACTGCAAACGTTCGTCGAATATTCCCGAAATCCATTCGACGTTCGCCGAACTCCATTCGACGAAATGATACAGCAAGCCTTTCGACGAAATCCATTCATCGTTCGTCGAACTTCGTTTGATGAAATGATACAACAAGCTGTTTGACGTAATCCGTTCGACGTTCGTCAAAATCCAATCGACGATTTTAACTTAAAGTGATGTGCCTGCATACGACGTTGAGTTGTGTCGACGAATCTCGACGATTCATCGAGTAAGAATATTTTACTCGACGAATTTGACTTGGCAGATTTTCTAACACTGTCTAGTCACAAGCCGGTCTGAACCGGACTTTCGAGATTTGCACCAAAATGAGTATAGCGGACACGTCTTTTCAATATGATGTATTTAAAGCTATAAAGAGGCGGTCCAATAGCAGGCCGACAAGTGGCTAGCAGTTAACCCTAATTCCTAATATAAAAGAGATTTACAGAAATGAACCCTAGTCGTCACTCTCATCGTTCTTCCTTTCCGAGCCTATTTCCTGTGCCGAAATCGACGGAAGACGAACAGATCGTCGGAGCCGACCTTCTTTCCCTAAAGAACAAACATCAACAAAGGAGAAGAAGATGTCACACAGAAGAGTGACGATTTCCATGGCCGGAAATGAGGTGTGCTTCCTACCCTCTCCTTGGTGCTAGATCTTTAGTTTTTGCTATGAGAGATATCGACTCAAAGGAGTATTGATTTGCGAGAAGAAGATTTTCTAGGGAAGGGGCCATATTAGGACTTGTGACCTAAAGATTAGATGTCTTCAACCTCTCCTTTCTTTAATGTGAAGATGGGGGCTGGTTTTGTCAAGAGAAAGTGGTCATATTAGGTTGAATAAGGGAGGAGGATTTATGGACGTGATTTGGGAATATCGGTTAGAGGAGGAAGACGAACCGATGTCGTTCGTTTTGCTTTAAGATGCGCGCAAAAATCTGTTTTCTGCGCGCAGTGAACTTCGAGGCCATTTTCGTACATGATGCGGCCAGATCTGGGCTTTCGACTAAAAACAAAAGTCATAGCCCTTGTAAATATCTTTCCAACGAGTGGTTACACGTCTTCATGCAAGGTCGGTAGGTACGGTAAATTCTTATCGAACTTGATAGACTGTAAACGTGCAGAAACTTGTTTTCTGCACGCAGCAGACTTCGAGGCTAATTTCAAGTACTCTATTGTCTGACCTGGGTCTTGGAACGAATATCAAAGTTGTATTCCTTGGAAATACCTTTCCAACGGATGGTTACATGTTTTCATTCGAGTTTCATAGAGTCAAGAATGTCCAGTCGAAGTTGCAGTACAGTCAAGTCTTATGTACAGGTTGTTCTCGAGTCAGTGTAGAGCCCGGTTTTTAATCTGGCAGAGAATTCATGGTAATTTAATTATGAGGTTGGCTTGAAGTTTGCTGTACATAATTGGTAGTGATTGCGAATAAAAAATTGGTTGTTGGAATTTAGTTGATAGATCCATATGTGCACGAATGGTTTAAAATTGGTAAAGAGATTGTATCCAGTTGAGGTTAAAGTTAGGTGACCATAGTCTATATGTAATTATGATAATCAAATGGTTGTTGAATATGTAAAGTACCATTATGTTGATGTGAAGGACATGTGGAAGAGTTGGAAGTGTGAGGGTGATTGCCGCACTAAAATGACATGTTGATAAGGGACTCGGTGTTGAGCACTTGCGTACTGTTGAGCACGAGATGTGATTAAATAAAAAGGACTCGAAGTGGAGCCCTTATATATGAAATTGCATGCAGTGTGAGTTAACATGCGGTGTCATAATCCTGGGTTAAGGATAGTATGGCAGGTCTACGGGCTCGTCAGTCGTCACACCGATGGGAGTTAACAGATAGACTTTGGAAGGTTTGGCTGTGTCCTCGATGCTTATTCCTGAGGCCCTCTCCGTGCCAAGTGGACGGATTGGCTGTGTCCATGTGCTCATTCCCGAGGCCTTTTTTGTGCCTTGATTATAGACCAGTTCTGGCTGTGTTCTTGGTGCACATCTACCTATGACCCCTTTGAGCCGTAGTACACATGTGAGCTCCGCTGTTGTGTTCTTAGCATTGAGGCATATGAAGGCCTAGGCTTGGTAGTGTGGATGTCCGCCTAGTAGTGGATAAGCCCACTCTACTGTCACCGTCTGGCCACAATGGATGATGCCTGAGAGGTTAGCTACCGGCTCGAAAAGTGGAAAATATAAGTCTGTGTCGACATAGCAGTTACATGTGTATGATCATGGGCGAGTCATTGCATTGCATTTATATCATTACATACGTAACATATACAAGATCCTCATCATATAAGTTTGTATGGGCACTCTTATACGAAGAGTTACTTTACTGTTGAACCGTTCCTTAACTTATATGTTTGTATGGACATTCATATAAGTTAAGTTATTTTCTGCCATAGATTCACACTATATACTGTTGTTGATGGTAGAACTGATAGAGTAGATTGTTTAATCATTTGTTGTATTTACTCTGATATTCACTGTTATTGACTAGCTGTATACCACCTGCTTTGTACTACTGATCATTTATATTTATTATACTCTTGTTCCTTTCTCCGCCGGGTGCCAAGGAGTCGTTGGGGGAGCAGATGTGATAACCACTTAGTCTTTTGAATAACGGTTTCTACATCTTCCTTTTTAGGAGGAAACCCCGCAGATAGAACAACAGGTTTTACAGGAGGGCAGCCAGGCCAGGACGACAGGGCCTGATGTGACGATACCGTCATTGTCGTCCGTTATTGATGTGAGTCTTTGAGAGATTTCAGTTATAGCCTTTGGGCAATTTTGTACTTATACACTGATATTATAGAAGCTTGTTGATGCTTCTTTTATTTGATGTACTTTCTTTTGGATTATTTTACTTATGTGTGGCTTTAACTTCTGTTTTATATTCTTGGTTGGGTTGACAATGAATGATATTGATTATAGCCGGCAGGATAGGCGTCTTATAGTAAAGGTTAGCCAGTGTGTTAACGCTACCGCAAGGCGGCTGTTATGGGCATAAGAATCCCCTCAGTCGTGTCATGTGTTCTGGGAGGGGGGGTCTTACAGAGAATGACTCTCCTATAGCTCAATAACAAAGGCCATACTTCAGATCCAAAGGATCCTACAGCTAAGGCATAAGTGCCCTACAACTCAGAGAGAATGACTCTCCTACCTCAGGCCCAAAGGCCCTACAGCTCAGTGATCAAATGATCACCTACCTCAGATCCAAGCTAGATCCTCCTCTTAGAGAGTATAACTCTCCTATAGCTTAGGAAAATTTACCCACCTCAGATCCACAAAGGATCCTATAGAAATACAGTGGTTTTAATTAATTTAACACAGAGAAATTTCTCTGTGTCAACTACTAGAGCTGAGTTATCTCAACTCTATCTGTCTTCACAGTAGCAGGAAGATGTTCTTAAATAAAAGGCTGCCTCTGTTGGAAGTATCTCAGAATATTATTTCTGAACTTGCTGTAGAAGACTGAAGATCTTCTAGGTCTTGAGTTCTTCAAACAGCTACCTGAACCTACAGAAGACTGAAGGCTCTCCTCTCTTTCTCTATCAGAAGTATTTTTGAACTTGCTGTAGCAAAAGAGAATGTTATAGCTAACTGAACTTTTTTATTCTGCTGTACGACTTCAAGCTTTTTCTCGACAGCAATGGTGAGGAAGATAAAGTATAACCGCTCTTTTTCTTTTTGAATGAAACCCTAAAAGTTGAGTTCAAGATCTAGAAGCTATCCCTTTTATCTTCCGTAGATTAATGGCTCCAAGAAGCAGTGGGGACCACCTGCAGTAGACAGCTGCACCTTGCTTTAACGGAAGAAGATGTATAGTAGACCTCCAATAGTATTTGTCGTGTTCTTTAGTTTTCCCGCACTTATTTTGAACTATGTTAACTTGTTGACTTTGCTGACGTCACCATTTGTGGACTTAGCCAAAATCAAACATCTTTAGTATAGGCGTTGAGTGAGTAAGCTTCACTCAATGCCAAAACACTTAGACATATATTCTATCACTAAGCGTTAAGTGAGCAACCTTCACTTAATGCCAAAACACTTAGAAAAAGTTCTCTTCCATTGAGTGAGCAACCTTCACTCAATGCCAAAACACTTAGAAAAGTTTTCTGTCATCAGGCATTGAGTGAACAACCTTCACTCAATGCTAAAATACTCAGAAAAGTTTTCTGCTATTAGGCGTTGAGTGAGTGTTGGAACACCTAGTTGTATTTGGGCTAGGTTCACTGAGTTAGGATATGACCCAACATGTATAGATCAGGTTCATGACGATGTCCTAGACTTCTAGATCAAGCCCTTAGAGTAAATCGTACAAAGGACCAGCCATCAACACTGCCAAAGACTCAAGACTTAGAGAATTCAAGTTTTGGAAAAAGGAGATCTACGTTCGTCGATCTCCGATCGACGATCGTTGTGCTCAGCTCGACTAACTCAGAGACAATTCTCTGAGCTAAGCTCAACGAACTTAGATCGCAGCTCGACGAATTCTGGACAAAGTGATAACTCCACTAGTCAAACTTCAGTCAACGAACTAAAGAACATCAGCTAGATGAACTCTGTCCTCAGGCCGACTAACACTTCAACTCTCAGATCCAAAGATCTCTCAACGCCATAGTTGACTCAGCGCCACAGTTCAATGAAAGCCAAAGCTCAACAAGAGCCTAAGATCACTCAACGCTCTCAACGCCAGATCAATACTTCAACACTCAACATCAGAAAATATTCTAAGTCCAGACTGCAGACTCAGCTCGATGATCTCAGACTTCAGCTCGACGAACTTGATGTATAGAAGAAGAAAGTTAACAAGCAGCATTCAGAGTTCGACGATTTTGGATCTCAGCTCGACGAACATCTATTCTCAGCTCGACGAAAGCCACTCTCTGGTCGACGAACTCAGAGCACAGAATCTGCCAGTTTATGCAGTGTAGTTGTTCGCTGATCCCAGGTCGACGAAAGCTGATCACAGGTCGACGAAAAGTTGTTCTCTGGTCGACGAAAACTGTAAGACATATTGTTATTTATTCTTTCCTTTTCTGTCTCCTTATTTTTCTATTATAGGCTGTTAATTTCCTGGATAATCAATGCATTTGAATAGAGCCATTACTGGCAGCATTGATTGCAAATATCCCCCATGGAATTAATTGCTTATATCTCGGGACAGACATAAAATAGAATATATGACAGCATTCTTGCCGTTTTCATTCCCTAGATTTCGGCTAAGCATTTGCTTGTTTTTGAATTCGACCTTGAGACAGTTTTAGAGCAGATAATCTCTCAGTCAAAAAATATAGCAAGAAGCAAGACACACAAGGAGAGATATACAGAAACTTTTGAGAATACAGTGTGCAGTGCATACAGCTCTCTGAAGAAATCAACTGCTCTCAAAGAAGAAGAAAGAACAACAATCACTATCAAGAGTCTTTCTTCTCTTTCTTTATTTTCTGGGATATCAAGTGACAAAAGTATTCAAATCAGTCAAAGGATCTCAGAAAGTAGATCCTACAGCAGAAGGCCTACTCACCCTTTACAAAGCCTCCACTCCTGAACCATTCAAGATCTCAGGGGGAGCTTTGACAACATCACAGAATCCACAAAGTCTTCTCTCAGTTGCTTTTGAGAATAGAGAAGACTATCATCACTCTCATCTCCACCTCTGTATAGGGTTTTAATTTCCTTCAAAATTATTCTAGTTGCAAGTCTCCTTCCAAAAGACTTGGGTTGGTTTTTGAGCACCTAATCAAAAGCTCTTTGGTGGCAGTCACCTGATCAAAACCTGTAGTGGATTCCTACCTAGGGTGGTAGAAGAGTGGATGTACCCAAGTTTGGGGAACCACTATAAAATTTCTTGTGTTGTTTGTGTGGCTGTGATTTTCCCGTGTGCTTGTGTTGTGATATATTTTGTGGTGTAGCTTAGTTATCTTCTCTCTAGTTTACTTGCTGCACTAATACACTAATACACCTATATCACAGTAATATATTTTTTAAAGACTTTTTATTTCTACAATATCAAAAAGATTTTAAAAAACTCTATTCACCCCCCCCCCCCTCTAGAGTTATTCAGAGCTTACCCTATCTTTCAATTGGTATCAGAGGGTGGTTAATCACATCATACAGGATCACACCTGGATTAATCAAGATCCTCAGGATAAACTCTGAATAAGTCCTACTAGTTTCTCAGTTTAAATTTTATTTTCTGATATCATGGCACAAAACAAGGATTATGCCAGCACCAGACCTCCAGTTTGTAACTTGCAAAAGTTTGGAATCTGGAAGGCAAGAATCAAACTTTATATAAACTCTATTGATGAGGACATTTTTAATTCCATCTTGACAGGACCACCAGCTCCAGTTGCCTCTACTTCAACCCCAGTAAATCTCAGTGCAGTGCCTCCTCCAGATCAAACTGATGCACATAAGAAAGCAAAGATTGCTGATGTCAGAGCTATGAACATACTGGCCCAGACTATGTCAGATGACATATTTCAGAAAGTTGCTTAATGCACATCTGCCAATGCCATTTGGGATTCCCTCAACCAAATGGTAGCAGGATCAACTGATAAGAGGAAGGATAGAAGGTCCAACCTCATATCTCAATATGAGAATTTCAGGAAAGATGAAGCAGAATCTATGGAAGTAATGTACAACAGGCTGAGCTCCATCATCAGTGAACTCAGAATACTGGACAAAGAAATTACTCTGACTGAGGTCAATGCCAAGATCCTCATGTGCTTCCCTAGCACTTGGGACTCTAGAATCTGGCCCCTCAGAGAAGCCAGAAGCATGGCTGAAATCTCAACAGAATCTCTACTTGGAAATCTCAAATCCTATGAGCAATTGATCAAGTCAAGAGAAGCTGCAGTTGAACCAAAGGCTTCAACACCTACTAGAAAGGAACACAACTTAGCACTCAAAGCTACAGAAGAATCTCCCAACTTGCCAGCCAATGTCACAACCCGCATTTTCTCCGAATTTAGGAATTATTAGAGTATGAGAAAACACGCGTCATGATGCCACGTCGAGCAGGGGATAACTGCTGACGCTCAGGAAAAACCATCTACTTTACTTTATGAAATAAATTCATGAGTTTAATGATTAAAAAATCAGTTATATTTTATAGTCTGTATCCCTCGGCTCGGTGGATCACTTAGTCCACAGTTAAAAACTATACTTATACGCTGCGGAAAATACTTTATGAAGGATTGACATCCTAAGGGGTGCATAAGTATCCCAAGAGGACCACATATGTTATGCAAGACTCTACATTTAATTTATATTATATATAAGAAAACGATCGTTATACGTTGTTTGAAAATAGTGATTGAGTTTTATAAAACATGCTGATCATGAGCTATACTTATAATAATAATTGTAGTTTTAAAAATAACTAGCAACCTAGCATAAATCCTCCCCAGAGAAAGTAAACTATCTCCAGAAAATGGTAGCAGCAAAAGTAATATATCCAGTACAAAGGTAAAAACTACCAGTGGGCGCCAACAACCTGACACGAACCCACTGGAAAATATGTATGTCTGTAAGAAAAGTGCAGAAAACTACCTCACTAGACAAATCCAGAAGGATCTCCAAAGTCCAAGAGACCACCAGCAACACCACAGCAACCTAGCCACAAAACTGGCTACTGCTCAGAACCTGAGGCATTCAGAAGAAAAAAGGAATACCTCAGCAAGCAAAACAAGGAAAAAACTGCACGAAAGTGTCAACAAGATGATAAATGAAAGAGGAAAACACAGCAGTAAAAGTCACAACTACCCAAGGCAAGACAAAAAGAAATGCACTAGGTACGAGGAAATAGCATCAACCCTGCCCAGAAACTACCTCATGCAGGGTCTACTAAGCTACCAAGAGCCCAAAATACTGCAATCTACCAAGGAAGAAATGTCTAACACCCTAAGCTGTGGGAGATAGTAGTAGCAAAATAAACAACGTGGATCCGGGTTGGAGGCAAACTCAGTCCCCAAACCACTATTTCAAAACCAACAAAGCTCAAGGGTCTACATGTGAAAGCACTAGGGATCTTCCACCCCCTTGCCCAGACCATACCTGGAGCAAGATAGAATAAAAGGGTGGCCACGGCTAAATTACAAAACACCTCCCCCATGAAGAGCTTCAAACCACCACTACTAACCACGACCCACGATTCGGCCTTTAGGAAAGAAAAACATGGCCGACAAGGAAACTCAAAACATAAACAAGGAATTCACTCGGGAATGAAAATCGAGGTAGGGAAAAAGTGTTGAAATGACTCAACACGGCTTGGCGTTGAGTGGGACCCACTCAACGCCTAACCAGACCTTGGCATTGAGTGAGTTAGCCTCACTCAGCGCCAGAACAGCCATGGCGTTGAGTGAGGTCCACTCACTCAACACCCTCCAGAAGAACAACTCTGGCGTTGAGTGAGCTAGCCTCACTCAACGCCAAAACAGGCATGGCATTGAGTGAGGTTCACTCACTCAATGCCTCCCGCAAGAATTCTCTGGCGTTGAGTGAGCTAACCTCACTCAACGCCAAAACAGCGATGGCATTGAGTGAGGTACACTCACTCAACGCCCTGGTACTTAACCACAATCAGAGAAAGTGGCGTTGAGTGAGCTGGCCTCACTCAACGCCAAAACAGCAATGGCGTTGAGTGAAGCTCACTCACTCAATGCCCTGCCACTTAGCCGCAAAAGAAGACTGCGGCGTTGAGTGAGTCCACCTCACTCAACGCCAAAACAGCAATGGCGTTGAGTGAGGTTCACTCACTCAACGCCCTGGCACTTATCCGCAAACAAGGCAAATCTGCGGCGTTGAGTGAGCTGACCTCACTAAATGCCAAAATAGCAATGGCGTTGAGTGAGGTCGTTTCACTCAACGCCAGAGGTTCTGGCCGCAAAGAAGGGATGTGGTATTAAGTGAGTCTACCTCACTCAACGCCAAAGCAGAAATGGATTTGAGTGAGGTTCACCCACTCAACGCCACGGGACTTGGCCGCAAATTTGCTTATGGCGTTGAGTGAAGTCACCTCACTCAACGCTAAACCGGAAATGGCGTTGAGTGAGGCCGACTCACTCAATGCCAAAGTACTTAGCCTCAGAAATGGCTATGGCGTTGAGTGAGCACACCTCACTCAACGCCAAAGTACTTAGCTTTTCAGAAAACTGCGGCGTTGAGTGAGATTGCCTCACTCAACACCAAAATGGAAATGGAGTTGAGTGAGGTTGACTCACTCAACGCCAAAGTACTTAGCCGCTAACAGGGCTACGACGTTGAGTGAGTCCACCTCACTCAACACCCCAGTACTTAGCCAAAATTTCAAACTAGCTACAGCTATAGGCGTTGAGTGTGTGCACCACACTCAACGCCAAAACCGAAATGGCTTTGAGTGTGTGCACCACACTCAACGCCGGAAAACCAGAGAGCCCAATTTTGGCTCTTTCCCAGACACATAGCAGGCACCCCCTCCTACTCTCTCTCTCGGATTCACCCGCAAGCAGCAACCAAAAATAAATCTGGAGTTTATATTAGCGGCATTATGCCGGCGGGTTGGGCACCAACAGCATAAAGAAGGGGGATCATTAGGAGAAACTAAGCCCTAAAATTCAGTAAGATAAAAGAACAGCTTGGCCTCTACCCTAGGGCTAACCGGGATTTTTCAATTCAGCAAGAGAATAAAAATGGCAAGGGCAAGAATACCACTTGCCTCGATTTCCTGCGAAGCTTGGACGAATTTCCCTCCTCTTCACTCGGCACTAGCAGCAGCAGCACCTAACCAGCAACCCGCACTTTAATGGCAGAATCCACAAGAAACCGAAAATCCAAGTCTCCTAAAACTCCACGAAAATCAAATCTCTTACCGTCGAAACGTAGATCCGAGCGAGAGCAAGCAAACGCCGCTTTCAGAAACGAATTCCGTCCACGAAAGCTCCCGAAATCGCCGGCCGAAGGCTAGGGCAGTCCGCCGTTTCCGCCTCTGCTTTCCGCAAACTGGGGCAGCGGTTTTTGGTCTCGGGAAGAAGGAGGAAAGAGTGGGCCCGCCACTCCAAGTAAAGCTTTTATATAAGCTTTAAACACGTCGGTTCAGCATAACTGAAGCCTAGCCTCCGGTTCTCTTAATAAAATAAGAGAATTTTCTAATAGTCTTTACTAATGACACACCCAAAACGACACGAAAACTGAATTACCTTGGAATTTGACGAAATTCGCACCGTAGCTGAATACCCACGCTACGAACACATCGGCGAAGTCGAAATTAACTTTCGACGAACATAACTCGAGTTATACCCACCTAAAGCCAAAACACAAGCATCCCCCAAGAAGCCACACCGGGTCACCCAAAACGACTCGGCTTGCTAGGGAGACTTGCCCATAGGCTACAAAATAGGCCACTCAGTTCTAAGGAGCTAAACCACACTCCACAAATGGCACAAGCCACGAAAACGCGCCACCGTAACGCCAAATGAGAATAAAATAATCGCAGAAAAATCGGGGGCGTTACAGTCACTCCCCCTAAAAGAAAGTTTCGTCCCGAAACTTTACGCACAACACTCCTACTATAGAAGTAAAAGGTAACAAACAAGAGTTACAAGAAAAGAAACATACCGATCAAATCAGGGAAATAGGTGAGGGTAAGCCTTCCTCATGGCCGACTCTAGCTCCCAAGTCGCGCTCTCAAAATCCTGATTCTTCCATAGAACTTTCACCATCGGAATGGACTTCTTTCGCAGCACCCGTTCCTGAGTATCCAAAATACGGACCGGCACTTCAACAAAAGAGAGGTTGGGCTCCAACTGGGGCACAACGTCCAAGACTTGCCCACTGTTGCGCACACACTTCCGCAATTGGCATACATGGAAAACATTATGAACACCTGGGAAGTTTGGTGGCAAATCCAACCTATAGGCTGACACGCCAATCCACTCCATAATCTTAAACGGGCCCATATACCTTGGGTCCAATTTCTGATTCTTACCAAACCTCTTTACACCCACCATCTGGGAACCTTAAGAAATACAAGGTCCCCTACAGAAAACTCCAAGGCAGACCTACGCCGATTGGCGTTCTTCTCGTACCTCTCTTGTGCTATACGAAGCTTCTCTCGAATAAGCTTCACTGCGACTTCCATTTCCTCAAGCGCATCAGGACCCAACAAAGGTCTCTCACCAGCCTCAGCCCAAAACAATGGAGTTCTGCAGCGCCTCCCATACAAGGCTTCGAACGGAGCCATCTGCAAGCTCTCCTGATAACTGTTGTTGTATGCAAATTCCATAAGTCACAGCCTCTCATCCCACGCTCCATCGTGGTCTAAAATGTAGCATCGTATCATATCCTCAACTATCTGGTTCACCCGCTCCGTCTGCCCATTGGTCTGTGGGTGGTAAGCAGTAGAATACCTCAGATCCGTACCCAAACCCTCCTGCAGACTCTGCCAAAAATGAGAAGTAAACCGGGAGTCTCGATCAAAAATGATGCTAACCGGTACACCGTGCAGTCGGATGACTTCATTCAAGTACAACTCCGCTATCTTCTTCATCGGGTAATCAATATTATATGGCATGAAGTGAGCACACTTCGTCAGTCTATCCACTATAACCCAAATAGAATCAAATCCCCTCGGGGATTTCGGTAAGCCCGTGATGAAATCCATAGATATACTTTCCCACTTCCAAGTCGGGATCTCTAACGAAGTCAACTTGCGACCAGGCCTTCCATGATCGGCCTTCACACGCTTGCAAGTGTGGCACTCAGCAACAAATTGGGCTATATCACCTTTCATGCCATACCACCAGGAAATTTGCTTTAAGTCACGATACATCTTCGTAGATCCTGGATGGTAGGCAACACTGGATCCATGAGCCTCTCTGCAAATCATACCCTTGATGTCCCCTACAGCGGGGTTGCAAAATCTACTGCGGTACTTCAACGTACCCGCCTCATCGATAGCAAAGTCTGGCAACTCCCCCTTCTCGGTCCTGGTGAATAAGTGCAGAAGATCCGGATCGTCCTTCTGGTGCAGTCTGGTCAAAGAAATCCAAGACGGCTCTGCCACTGATAAACTACTCTGCAAGCCATAGTATCCCACCGATATATCCAAACGTAGGAACTCCTCCACTAAACGATCGGCGGAGAGGTTAAAGATCTTTCCCGTCTTTCGGCTCAGGGCGTCGGCCACCACATTGGCCTTGCCTGGATGATACTGGATCTCTACATCATAATCGGCCACATACTCTAGCCACCGCCACTGGCGCAGATTCAACTCCTTCTGCGTGAACACGTACTTAAGGCTCTTATGGTCAGTGAAGATCTTGCACTGAGCCCCATAAAGTAGATGCCTCCACAACTTCAACGCATAGATTACCGCTGCAAACTCAAGGTCATGCGTAGGATAATTCTTCTCATGAGTCTTCAGTTGCCTTGACCCATAGGCAATCACCTTTCCGACCTACATTAATACGCAACCCAGACCTATATGTGAAGCATCCACGTAAACATCATAATCGACACCCTCAGTAGGCAGGGTCAGAACGGGAGCAGTGCACAATCTCTTCTTTAACTCCAGAAAGGCTTCTTCGCACTTCTCGCTCCAAACAAAAGCCACGTTCTTCTGAGTCAGCTTGGTCAAAGGTGCAGGTAGGGAAGAGAAACCCTCCACGAACCTCCTGTAGTAGCCAGCCAACCCTAGGAAGCTCCTGATCTCCTTAGGCGTATTCGGCCTACTCCAATCCATCATGCTGCGATCTTTTCTAGGTCGACCGAGATCCCCTCCTTGTTCACCACGTGGCCTAGAAATGAGACCTGAGGCAACCAAAATTCGCACTTGCTCAGCTTGGCGAATAACTTGTGATTCCTCAACTCCGATAGAACCAAGCGCAGATGCTGCTCATGCTCCTCGGCGCTACGAGAATAAACCAACACGTCATCGATGAAGACCACCACGAACTTGTCTAGGAAATCCTTGAACACCCAGTTCATCATATCCATGAAGGCTGATGGTGTGTTGGTCAAACCAAACGACATCACCAAGAACTCAAAGTGTTCATGCCTCGATCTAAACGTAGTCCGTGGAATATTCGCCTCACGGATCCTGAGCTGATGGTAGCCAGAACGAAGATCGATCTTGGAGAACACCGTGCTACCGCGCAACTGGTCAAATAAATCATTGATCCTTGGCAGAGGGTACCTATTCTTAATGGTGACTTTGTTCGACTCTCTATAGTCGATGCAAAGCCGCATCGACCCATCTTTCTTCTTCACAAACAGCACAGGGGCACCCCAAGGCAACGAACTCTGCCTGATAAATCCCTTTTCCAACAGCTCATCCAACTGAACTCGCAACTCCTCTAACTCACGAGGGGCCATCCGATACGGTGCCTTAGCAATAGGACGCGTACCCGACTCCAAATCAATCACAAACTCCACATCCCGCTCGGGAGGAAGACCAAGAAGATCATCCGAAAAACATCGGCGAAATCACGAATAACTGGAATCTCCTCCCAGAGCGGTACACTAACAGCGGTCCCAACCACCGAGACCAAACAAGCAAAACAATCCGAAAGAAACAGTTTCTGAGCACATACCGCAGAGATGACAGAAGAATCCTGGCACAGATCAGCATACACGCTTCCGGGCTGACCATCGTCCCTGATGAAGTCCAAGCGCTTCCCTTTGCACTAAATGACTGCATCATACCTAGACAGCCAGTCCATGCCCAGAATAACATCGAAGTACTCCAGATCAATCATCTTCAGGTCTGCCTTCGCAAGGAAGTCCCCCAACAAAACAGGGCAATCTAACATGCCCAAATCTGAAAACACAGATTCACCAGAGGTTAACTTGACACGGAAGGTATCCCGAACTCGATCTAAAGTCAACCGATGTCGCTCTACAAAGGCTCTAGCCACGAACAAGTGGGTAGCGCTGGAGTCAAACAGAACACGCGCCCAACGGTTCTTCACCTTAAATTTCCCTATAGAGCATATATAACTAAGGAACTACCACAACAATACTGCAAACATTCTAGTAAAATAAGAACAAAACCTTCAGGCTGAAAAGACAACTAACCTGAGATGACTTGAGTCGAAGCTTGAGCCTCCTCGGAAGATATAACGTTCAGCTTTCCCTTTCCCTTGTCCACACGCTGAGGTGGAGGTAATGCCTGTAGTGGAACTACATGAAGAGTAGGCTGGACCTGAGGACACCTAGTCTTGATGTGTCCCTACTGCCCACACTGAAATCAGACTTTATCCTTGGACCAGCACTGGGTTGCATCATACCCGGGTCGCTTGCAAACAGAATAGGAGACATCTCTCCTAGGAGCACCCTGAATCGCATGAACCTGCTCCTTCCTCTGAGCTGCTGCCTTCTTGAAACATCTCTCGACAGGGTGGCCTGACCGGCCATAAAAGCTGCACACCACTTTGCTCTTCTTTCCCGGAGCCGCACCGGGTACCTGGGGTTTCTTCTCATCCACAGACTTCCTCTTGTCCTTCCTCATTTGCTGGCCTCTGCTCTTAGCGATCTCAATAGCCTCCACCTTTAGAGCAGCCTCCACTGCTCCTGCATAAGTCTCTGACCCATAAGCACCGGTCAACTGCTGCACCTCGCTCCTCAAGCCACCGAGAAATCGCTTAACTCGATCAGCCTCAATGCTACCAATCCAGGGGCAAAACGGCTCAACTTGCTGAACTCTATCTCATACTCACCCACCGTGAGTTTCCTTTACTTCAGATGGAGGAAGTCGTTCATAAGGCGGTCACGCTCGATCGAGGGTAAGAACTTCCTCAACAGCATCTCCTTGAACACTTCCCAAGAGCATCCAGCTACCAAGCTCTCCTTTTCTCTCAGCCACCAACTCTTAGCCAAACCTTAAAGTTGATAGGTGGCAATCATCACCCTCTGGTCATCTGCAATCCCGGAGTACGAGAACATCTCCTCCATGGAGATCAGCCAATCGTTTATGACCATGAAATCTTCCTTCCCATCATTAGTGGGAGGGCTCAGCCTCTGAAACTGCGAGATGAAGGCCATCTCTGCTGGAACCACCACTAGAGGTCGTAAGGGTGCAGGAGGAGGAGGGACAGCTAACCCCCCTGCAGGACCTTGCACTCCTTGAGTCTGACCTGCCACAACCTCCACCAGGGACTGAATCTGGGCCTGCATCTCTACCATCTGCCTGCTCATGGCATCGCTACTCTGTCGCAGGCTCTCGATCACCGCATCATTCTGAGCTCTAGATGACTCACCCTCAGACAGGGGAGTCGATTGAGTCACAGGACGCCTTGCCATCCTAAAATCATAACAACACTAGTTAGATCCTAATACAATGCCTAGAACCAACTACAAGTACAGACAATACATATATAGATATAAACTTAAAGCTGCTAAACTTGCTCTGGGAGTTTATCTTTTTTTTACAAAAATTGATGTTATGCCCTAACTTAGGATGGTTAACCACCATCATACTAATTCATGTGCCTAGATCGGGAATGCATGACTTTGTAATACTTTTGACTTGAAAGCTTATGTGTGTACATATGTCATCCTGCCAGTCTTTAGCTTGGCACGTTGTGCTTATGCAATGTTATGTTATGCATGTTTGTGCTATGCATGTTTGTGTTATGCATTCTAAAAAGGCCCTAATGCATGTTATGAGCGGCGTACACATGAAAATGTTATGCATCCCATACTACATAACATTCTCATGCAACGAAAAAGAAAACGAGCTAGTCGCAGCCATGTTGTGAGGTTATGCCTCCCATACTACATAACCCTCACATGTTGCCGCTATGGTGGATCCATATACGAACACATATTATGCATCCCATACTACATAATATGCCCCGTATACTTCATGTTATGCTATGAGTGTAGTGTTCGTGCTTTTGCCAAGACGTGCTGATGACATATCGTTGTGTGAATGACATGATACCGAACTACTAATGCAATCAAAGGAAGGTTGCCCGACTAACCTGTCAAGCAACCTCCCTCTGATACCAACTGTCACAACCCACATTTTCTCCAAATTTAGGAATTATCAGAGTATGAGAAAACACGTGTCATGATGCCACGTCGAGCAGGAGATAACTGCTGACACTCAGGCAAAACCATCTACTTTACTTTATGAAAGAAATTCATGAGTTTAATGATTAGAAAATCAGTTATATTTTAGAGTCTGTATCCCTCGGCTCGGTGGATCACCTAGTCCACAGTTTAAAACTATACTTATACGCTGCGGAAAATACTTTATTCAGGATTGACATCCTAAGGGGTGCATAAGTGTCCCAAGAGGACCACTTATGTTATGCAAGACTCTACATTTAATTTATATTATATATAAGAAAACGATCTTTATACGTTGTTTGGAAAATAGTGATTGAGTTTTATAAAACATGCTGATCATGAGCTATACTTATAATAATAATTGTAGTTTTAAAAATAACTAGCAACCTAGGATAAATCCTCCCCAGAGAAAGTAGACTATCTCCAGAAAATGGTAGCAGCAAAAGTAATATATCCAGTACAAAGGTAAAAACTACCAGTGGGCGCCAACAACCTGACACGAACCCACTGGAAAATATGTATGTCTGTAAGAAAAGTGCAGAAAACTACCTCACTAGACAAATCCAGAAGGATCTCCAAAGTCCAAGAGACCACCAGCAACACCACAGCAACCTAGCCACAAAACTGGCTACTGCTCAGAACCTGAGGCATTCAGAAGAAAAAAGGAATACCTCAGCAAGCAAAACAAGGAAAAAACTGCACGAAAGTGTCAACAAGATGATAAATGAAAGAGGAAAAACACAGCAGTAAAAGTCACAACTACCCAAGGCAAGATAAAAAGAAATGCACTAGGTACGAGGAAACAGCATCAACCCTGCCCAGAAACTACCTCCTGCAGGGTCTACTAAGCTACCAAGAGCCCAAAATGCTGCAATCTACCAAGGAAGAAACGTCTAACACCCTAAGCTGTGGGAGATGGTAGTAGTAAAATAAACAACGTGGATCCGGGTTGGAGGAAAACTCAGTCCCCCTACCACCATTTCCAAACCAACAAAGCTCAAGGGTCTACATGTGAAAGCACTAGGGATCTTCCACCCCCTTGCCCAGCCCGTACCTGGAGCAAGATAGAAGAAAAGGGTGGCCACGGCTAAATTACACAACACCTCCCCCATGAAGAGCTTCAAACCACCACTACTAACAACGACCCACGATTCGGCCTTTAGGAAAGAAAAACATGGCCGACAAGGAAACTCAAAACATAAACAAGGAATTCACTCGGGAACGAAAATCGAGGTAGAGAAAAAGTGTTGAAATGACTCAACACGGCTTGGCGTTGAGTGGGACCCACTCAACGACAAACCAGACTTTAGTGTTGAGTGAGTTAGCCTCACTCAGCGCCAGAACAGCCATGGCGTTGAGTGAGGTCCACTCACTCAACGCCCTCCAGAAGAACAACTCTGGCATTGAGTGAGCTAGCCTCACTCAACACCAAAACAGGCATGGCGTTGAGTGAGGTTCACTCACTCAACGCCTTCTGCAAGAATTCTCTGGCGTTGAGTGAGCTAACCTCACTCAACGCCAAAACAGCGATGGCGTTGAGTGAGGTACACTCACTCAACGCCCTGGTACTTAACCACAATCAGAGAAAGTGGCGTTGAGTGAGCTGGCCTCACTCAATGCTAAAACAGCAATGGCGTTGAGTGAAGCTCACTCACTCAACGCCCTGCCACTTAGCCACAAAAGAAGACTGTGACGTTGAGTGAGTCCACCTCACTCAACGCCAAAACAGCAATGGCGTTGAGTGAGGTTCACTCACTCAATGCCCTGGCACTTAGCCGCAAACAAGGCAAATCTGTGGCGTTGAGTGAGCTGACCTCACTCAACACCAAAACAACAATGGCGTTGAGTGAGGTCGTTTCACTCAACGCCAGAGGTTCTAGCCGCAAAGAAGGGTTGTGGCGTTGAGTGACTTTACCTCACTCAACGCCAAAGCAGAAATAGCATTGAGTTAGGTTCACCCACTCAACGCCACGGGAATTGGCCGTAAATTTGCTTACGGCATTGAGTGAAGTTACCTCACTAAATGCCAAACCAGAAATGGCGTTGAGTGAGGCCGACTCACTCAATGCCAAAGTACTTAGCCTCAAAAAAGGCTATGGCGTTGAGTGAGAACACCTCACTCAACGCCAAAGTACTTAGCTTCTTAGAAAACCGTGGCATTGAGTGAGCTTGCCTCACTCAACGCCAAAACAGAAATGGTGTTGAGTGAGGTCGACTCACTCAACGTTAAAGTACTTAGCCGCTAGCAGGGGCTACGGCGTTGAGTGAGTCCACCTCACTCAGCGCCCCAGTACTTAGCCAAAATTTCAAACTAGCTACAGCTATGGCGTTGAGTGTGTGCACCACACTCAACGCCAAACCCGAAATGGCTTTGAGTGTGTGCACCACACTCAACGCCGGAAAACCAGAGAGCCCAATTTTGGCTCTTTCCCAGACACACAGCAGGCACCCCCCTCCTACTCTCTCTCTTGGCTTCACCCGCAAGCAGCAACCAGAAAGAAATCTCGAGTTTATATTAACGGCATTACGTCGGCGGGTTGGTCACCAACAACACAAAGAAGGGGGCTCATTAGGATAAACTAAGCCCTAAAATTCAGCAAGATAAAAGAACAGCTTGGCCTCTACCCTAGGGCTAACCAGGATTTTTCAATTCAGAAAGAGAATAAAAATGGTAAGGGCAAGAATACCACTTGCCTGGATTTTCGGCGAAGCTTGGACGACTTTCCCTCCTCTTCACTCGGCACTAGCAGCAGCAGCACCTAAAAACACCTAACCAGCAACCCGCACTTTAATTGCGGAATCCACAAGAAACCGAAAATCCAAGTCTCCTAAAACTCCACGAAAATCAAATATCTTACTGTAGAAACGTAGATCCGAGCGAGAGCAAGCCAACGCCGCTTTCGGAAACGAATTCCGTCCACGAAAGCTCCTGAAATCGCCGACCGAAGGCTAGGGCAGTCCACTGTTTCCGCCTCTGCTTTCCGCAAACTAGAGCAGCGGTTTTTGGTCTCGGGAAGAAGGAGGAAAGAGTGGGCCCTCCACTCCAAGTAAAGCTTTTATATAAGCTTTAAACACGTCGGTTCAGCATAACTGAAGCCTAGCCGCCGGTTCTCTTAATAAAATAAGAGAATTTTCTAATAGTCTTTACTAATGGCACACCCAAAACGACACGAAAATCGAATTACCTCGGAATTCGACGAAATTTGCACCGTAGCTAAATACCCACGCTACGAACACATCGGCGAAGTTGAAATTAACTTTCGACGAACAGAACTCGAGTTATACCCACCTAAAGCCAAAACACATGCATCCCCAAGAGGCCACACCGGGTCACCCATAATGACTCAGCTTGCTAGGGAGACCTTGCCCATAGGCTACAAAATAGGCCACTCAGTTCTAAGGAGCTAAAAAACACTCCACAAATTGCACAAGCCACGAAAACGCGCCACCGTAACGCCAAACGAGAATAAAATAATCGCAGAAAAATCGGGGGGGGGGGGTTATAGCCAATGAAGATCTTATGGCTCTCTTTGCTAAGAGATTCTATAAAATGGCAAGGAAGGACTTCAGGAGAAAGCCTTCAAGGAATGAAGATAAACTCAGGCATGATAAGACCCCATCAAAAGAGGTTGTCTGTTTTGGGTGTAGGAAACCTGGACACTTCATCTCAGAATGCCCAGAAGTCCAAAAGAAAGACAGAAGGCAAGAAAAGGATTCAAGAAGACATCAGCACAGCAAGGCCTCCTCCAGCAAGTATAAAAAGAAGGAGAAGGGCTTTGTAGCTAAAACCTGTAGTGATACTGAAGATGAAACATCCTCCTCCAGCTCCAGTGAAGATGATGTAGAAGAAAAGAAAGCAAGGGAAATGTGTCTTATGGCAATAGATGCAGGAAGCAGTAGATTAGATTCAGAAGAATCAGATGATGAAGAATCCCTATCTGAAGAGGATCAGGTAATTGCTTCCAATGACTTTCAATCTAAAGAGTTTCAATCTGAATTTAAACTGTTGTGTTTATACCTAATAGGATCTGAGAAGGAAATCAAACTTCTCTGGGAAAAACTTTTAGAATAAGATAAAATCATTGCTGAAAGTGAAAAATTAACTAAAGAATTAAGCTTAGCCAATCAACAAATAGTTTTTCTAAAATCTGAATTAAGTAAGGCTAAGGAACTAGAAGAATCCCTGAATGGTAGAAGCTTACAACTATTAGATATAACTAGCACAGTTAATATAAGATCCAACAATAACAAACTAGGATTAGGAGCCTCATCTAGTGAACCAATCCTAATTCAGAAAAATCAATTGTCAAAACCTATTAACTTCATCTCTGAGAATGGTAAGAAAAATACTGAACAAGTAGAGAAGGTTAACAAAGTTCTTAAACAGTTAGAACTTAATAAAACCAACCAAAAAAGAAAAACAAACAGCATAACTATGTTCAGCATATTTCGTCGAACGCAGAACGATAAAATGGGTATGGTTCATTGACCTCAGAATGACGAACCCTTAACGCAAATAATAATGTAAACTATTCATAGAACTGGGATCGACGAAACCAGTATGGTTCATCGACCAGAGATCGACGTTTCTGGGGCTCTGAGAATGGATACCTCCATTCTTCGAGCAGAGATCGAAGAACTCAACCCAGATCGTCGAGCTCACATCGATGAACATACTCTAGTTTGTCAAACTCAGTTTATAACCAGAGTAACCTAAAAACTGATGAACCCTTTAATCCCTTTAGTCAGTGGGTCATACCTCCTAGAAGGTATCATCCTTTAGGTTATAAGGATCAACCTGAATGCTCATTTATTTCAAGTTTTAGTTATGTTAAACAACAAGGACCCAAGGTAATCTGGGTCAAAAATTGCTAATCCTCCTTGCAGGTAGAAGAGAACCCTGTCACTCAAAACAAGTGGTACCTGGACAGTGGTTACTCTAAACATATGACAGGCTGCAAGGAATGCCTAATCAACTATAAAGCCAAGACTAGACCTAAAGTAATCTTTGGGGAAGCAGGATTTAGACTGATAGAAGGCTATGGAGATTTCAACTGTGGAGCTGTCACATTCAAGAAAGTGACTTATGTTAATGGTCTTAAGCATAACCTTATATCAGTAAGCCAACTATGTGATACAGGTTATCAAGTAAGCTTTACTAAGTCTTTATGTCTTATTTATTTAAACAACACAACTGTTTTAACAGGAATTAGACAAGGCAACATCTACTTAGTAAATTTTGAATCAGCTAAATCTAAAATTTGCTTATTCAATTCTGTCAACATTCAAACTAGATTATGGCACAAAAGACTAGGACATGTAAATCATAAAAATATAGCTAGGTTATCTAAAGATAATCTTGTTAGAGGTTTACCTTCTGGTCCCTGTAAGAAGGAAGGCCTCTGTAGGGCTTGTCTGCTAGGAAAGCAAACTAAATCTAATTTTAAATCCATTAATAAGAGTGATTCACCTAGAATCTTGTACTTGCTCCATATGGACCTTTTTGGCCCTATTGCTGTACAAAGTCTAGGAGGAAAGTCTTATACATTAATTATTATAGATGATTTCTCCAGATTCACATGGGTTTTCTTTTTGAGAACAAAGTCAGATACTTTTAAGGTTCTCACAGATTTTCTCAAGAACATACAGATTGAGTATTCTACTCAAGTTGCATTGATCAAAAGTGATCATAGTACTGAGTTTGAATCTCTTCTTATGCTAGAGTTCTGTAAGAAGGAAAGTATCAGACATTGCTTCTCATCTCCAATAACTCCTCAACAAAATTGGATAGTTGAAAGGAAGAATAGAACACTCCTTGAAGTTGCAGGTACATTACTTGTAGATGCTTACATGCCCCTATCCTATTGGGCAGAGGCTGTGAGCACAGCAAACTAAGTCCTGAATAGAAGTTTAATACATAAACTAAAGCTTAAGACTCCCTATGAACTACTCAAAGGGAAGAAACCTATAATAACTTATTTTAAAGTATTTGGATGGATATGTTATATTCAAACCAATGACAAGAAACATCTAAGAAAGTTTGAAGCTAAGGCTGCAATGGGAATTTTTCTAGGATATTCCCAAGTCAGCAAGGTATATAGGGTGTTTAATAAATCAACATTAAAAATTGAGGAATCTATGCATGTAATATTTGATGAATCTAATATGTTTTACAAGGAGAGAGACATCTCTACCAACAATAATTTGCAGGTACAAAATTTGTGTGAGAGCTTGGATGATCTAAATCTTACTTCAAAGGATGAATCATATCCCTCTCTACAAGCTATATCAAAAGCTGAAAGTGAAGAAGAGACTGTGTAAGCAGCTCAATTTCCTCCAACAGTTGATACAATTCCACAAGAGGAATTAAATCAAATAACTATTGCTAAACCAACTCCACCTAAGGACCTTGTCACACTTAGGGATCACCCAAGATCTCAAGTAATTTGAGTCATGTCATCAGGAGTGCAGACAAGACATCAACTCAACCCTGATGTGATGCTTGCCTGCTTTCTCTCTCAAATTGAGCCTCATTCCATATCTGATGCAGAGCAAGATCCAAACTGGATCACTGCAATGCAAGAGGAACTCAACCAGTTTGAGAGGTGTAGAGTTTGGGAATTAGTTCCAAGGCCCAGGGGCTATCCAGTAATTGAGACTAAGTGGGTATTCAGAAACAAACTTGATGCCAAAGGTGTGATAGTGAGGAACAAGGCAAGTCTTGTTGCTCAACGATACAGGCAAGAGGAAGGAAATGATTATGATCAAACCTTTGCTCCAGTTGCCAGACTTAAGCAATAAGGATTTTCTTAGCTTATGCAGCATTCAAAAAGTTTAAATTCTACCAGATGGATGTGAAAAGTGCATTTCTAAATGGAGAACTCAAAGAAGAGGTGTATGTTGAATAACAACCAAGTTTTATCTCTTCATCTCATCCCTCTTATGTTTTTAAATTGCATAAGGCTCTCTATGGTTTAAAGCAAGCTCCAAGAGCTTGGTATAAGACCTTAGCTAGCTTTCTCTTAGAGCATGGTAGATAGAACCTTTTTACAAAGTTGCATCATGATGAAATTCTCTTAGTATAAATATATGTGGATGACATAATTTTCGGTTCCACTGATCCAAATCTGTGCAAAATATTTTCTGATTTAATGCACTCAAGGTTTGAGATGAGTAGCATGGGTGAGTTATCATATTTCCTTGGTCTCCAAGTGAAACAAACTCCTGAAGGGATCTTCATCTCTCAATCTAAATATGCTAAAGAGCTTATTAAGAAGTTTGGGATGAATGTTGTCTCTGCCATGAAAACTCTCATGGCTGTCAATGCTGTTGTAGATGCTTATGAATCTGGAAAACCAGTTGATCAGACCATGTATAGGGTCATTGTTGGATCCCTACTGTATCTGATAGCAAGCAGACCAGACATTATGTTTGCCACATGTCTTTGTGCTAGGTTCCAGGTGAACCCTAAAGAATCTCACCTTATTTTCTTAAAAAGGATTTTAAGATATATAAAAGGTTGTCCAGATCTAGGCCTTTGGTATTCAACAGAATCAGCATTTGTGTTAACTGGATTCTCTGATGCTGATTATGCTGGATGCAGAGTAGACAGGAAAAGCACCTTTGGAACTTGTCAGTTCCTTGGTGACAGACTTGTATCTTGGTTCTGTAGAAAAGAAACATCCGTTTCAACATCCACTACTGAAGCTAAATATATGGCTGCAGGCAGTTGTTGTTTACAGATATTGCGGATACAAAATCAACTACTAGATTATGGTGTCAACTTAAATAATTCAACTATTTTATGTGATAATACAAGTGCTATTTCCATTGCACAAAATCTAGTATTGCATTCTAGAACCAATCATATAGACATTAGACATCATTTTATTAGAGATTGTGTTGACAAACAAAAGATTAAACTTGAATTTATCTCTACTGATTTGCAAAGAGCAGATATATTCACTAAGCCATTGGACTCATCCAAGCATCCGTTCTATGTCAATAAGCTTGGTATGATAAATGGTCAGGATTTAATCTAATGCTCTGTCACTGGTAAAAGAATTGTCCATGTTCGTCGACCTAAGATCGATAAACTAATAACAGTTCCTGAGATTTTTCATCGACCTGAGCTTGACGAAATCTCTTAGTAAAGTGATTTTCGTTGACTCGAGATCAACGAACTTACTTCAGAAACCTTTCGTCGACCTCAGATCGACAAAATGCTTTCAAATCTTCAGCCTGCGATTGACGAACTGGTTGACTCTAAATTATTTCATCGATCTCAGATCGAAGACCTTCTAATTTTTCGTCGAACGGAGTTTGTCGGTTCATATTCTGGAAAACCTTATATTTAGGTTTTCTTCGACCTCCGTCCCGTGCTTTCAGTTCCTTTTGCACTTGATCGTCGTTTTCCTTTGCAGGTGCTTTCATGGCGATTCTCGTTGGCTCTCTCACTGCCATGAAATTTTATACTGGTTTCGACATAGACTTTGAATCATTCCAGTATTCCAATCAAGTTTTCCTGAACATTCTCCAACTGCTTGAAGAACAACAATTGAAGACTCTGCTCTCAACCCGAATAAAGATATCTGCCATAGAAATCAGAGAATGGGTGGACACAGCTACTGTCGATGAGAGCAAGATGACTGGCACCATCGCGGGGAACGAAATTTTTCTTACCCCCAATATTCTTACTGAAATTTTTGGATTGAAAAATGGTGAGGAGGATTTAGAAATTGATTTAGAAGAGTTTGATCTAATGCTGATTACAATGGGGTATTCTGGAGACACCCCAAACAAGCTCCTTAAGAAACAACTGTCTGCAGAGTATAAATTTCTCGCAGATATAGTTGGGAAAGTGTTGATCGGGAAGCACACTGCGCATGATTATATCACCATGCATCAGTTCTTGGTCATGTGCGCCATTGTAAATAAGAAAGCTGTGAACTGGGCACAGATTCTGTTCGATTTGATCACAAAAAAGAACAGCAAGAAAGAGGTATGCTTTGGAAGGATCCTAGGGATCTTCCTAAAGGAAAAGGCTGGATGATCCCTGGTCTCCTCGACCATATCCATTAATGCCTCAAAGGGGCTCACCTGTGCTCTTTTTGGCAAGTGGGAGAGGACTATCACAAAGCCAACAAAGGCTACCTCTTCCTCCACTAAAACTTCCAAGAGTAAAAGGGTTGCACTAGCCTCTCCCCACCCCACTGAAAGGCTCCCTTCCACCCCTCCACCATCTCCTGTCCCTCTAGTTCCATCCCAATAACAAGTCCCACCAACACCACCAGCATCTCCACTTCCCTCTTCCCCTATACATCTATCATCTCCTCCTTCTTCACCTCAACTTGATACTTCCATCCCTACACCACCTTTATCCCCTCTACCATCCCATCTGGTTGATATCCCCCACATCAATCTCTCCTCCTTCCCCTCCTTTAACTTGCTCTCCTCTCCCCTGAACTCCCCATCTCCACAAAATGACTTCCCCTTAGAAACTCCACCTCCACCTCCACCTCCATCACCCACATCTACTCCTTCAGCTACTGCTCCAGTTTCTGCCTCTCCAACTTTGGATCCCTTTCTCACCACCACTCTCATCACTCTTCTCACCCCACTACTCAAAACTCTTATATCAGAGGCTATTTCTCCTCTAGCTGCCTCCATCCCATCTCTTGCTACCCAAATATCTGCCCTCACCACTGCTCCATCTTCAGTTGGGAGCCTGGCCTCAGCACTTGCTAAAACCAGGTAGGGGGAGATACTTAATGAAGAAGTAGCAGTCACAGTAGCAGCAACAGGACCAGCAGTTGCAGTTTTACATATATCAGATACAGCAGAAATGGATACAGAAGCAGAAACAGATTTATTAGATTTGATTCATTTTATTGAAACTGACATGGACATTGATGAGTCAGTTATACCAAAAATAAATACTGTTTGTGATATCTTCATAAATCCCACAGTAGACTTGATAAGTTTGTTAAGCTCTTTTGATACAGCTCATCACAGTCTTCCTCTAACTGAGTATACCAAGCCATCATTTGCTATTATTCCATACTCTTCCCCCAATAAGCCCTGATGTTGTTAAACAACTAAAGGCCAGTTTTGCCATTCCTGCCACTCCATCATCCAGAAAGATTGCCTCTCCAACTGTATCTTCTCCTATGGCCCTAGTCTTTATAATGGATGATTCTCCAATACCAGATCTGGATGCATTGATTATGGCTGACATAGAGGAAGAAAACAAGTTAGCTGCTCAGAACACAAAAGTATACAGTTCTCTAGTTCCCTCCCCAGTTCCGTCTCATGTAACAAAGAAAACAAGTTCTGATGATGCACTAAAAGAGATTGATGCTATGTATGACAAACCTCAATCTTCTGATGATGATGAGGAGGAGGAGGAGCAATCTAAGAAAAGGAAAATCTCTAAGAAAAGGAAAATCTCTAAGAAAAGGAAGGCTCCACCTCCTTATGCTCCCAAACCTGAAAACACCAATGATACTCCCTACTATATCCTACAAAAAATAAACCCATACAAGGGAATGCCGGCCTGGATGTGGCTCTCAAAGAATGAACAAAAGGCCGGGAAGAAAAGTAGAAGGTACTCTCCTCCCCCAGCTCACAAATATAGGAAGGATCCCCCTCCTCCTCCTCCACCAGCTGCTGGTGCTTCTGGAATTAGTTCTCAAAAGTCAGATGCACCTTTCAAGCCCTTATTCACCAGAACTTATCAGAGGAAAGAAAGGCCATCCAGACAACAATCACATGGAAGCAGTCAACAAAGAAGTACTAGCTGTACAGAACAAATAAAAGAAATAGTGTATCAAAAACCAGAATTCCCTCCTCCTCAACCACAGGCTGAACAAAGAAGACACTCTGTATCACATAAACCAAAAATAAAATACAGTGAAGCTGCACCTCCAAAATCACTGTACACTCAAGGTAGTGAAAGCCAGATTGCTACAAACTTCCAAGAACAATCAACTCAATTCAGGCCTGTCACCCTGCTACCCTCTCAAGAAGATCAGTCATCTATCAGTCAAGATGATGATCCAAATTTCAGGATGGCCAAGCTCCAAGAATTGATTGCTCTATCACAAATGAAAAAGGCCAGAGAAGAAGGACAGGATCCAACAAAATTCACTACAATGTCTACTATAGAGAAAAAGAACTTGAAAGACTTCAGGTGAGCAAGAAATTGTTTGAGCCTGCTGATTATATGGCTAGACATCCAGAGGCAATTGTTCCCAGAACTTCAACCCAGATAGTGATTGGAGCAGCAGATCTGTATATATCAAAAAGAGAAGCTGTCAATCCTAATAGGGAAATTATATTCACCAAGCCTGGAGAAAAGAAAAAGAAAGAAAAATCCAAGAAGTAGAAACAGAAGATCCTGAAGAAGAATTGCTACTTTTGGTACACTCTGTTAAAATTATGTTTTCTTTTCTGTTACAAAGCTGACTATGTACATATATCTGCTGCACTTGTTATTAAATTATCTGCCAGATATATATTGTGTTCCTGCTTTGTATATTTTTTCCTTGTATTGAGTATATTATTAGTGACCTCACCCAAATAGCAGGAGATTGTTGGAACCCCTAGTTGGATTTGGGCTAGGTTCACTGAGTTAGGATATGACCAAACATGTATAGATCAGGGTCATGACTATGTCCTAGAGTCTAGATCAAGCCCTTAGAGTCAACAGTACAAAGGACAAGCTTTCAACACTGCCAAAGACTCAAGACTTAGAGAATTCAAGTGTTGGAAAAAGGAGATCTACGTTCGTCGATCTCCGATCGACGATCGTCATGCTCAGCTCGATTAACTCAGAGACAATTCTCTGAGCTGAGCTCGACGAACTTAGATCTCAGCTCGACGAACTCTGGATAAAGTGATAACTCCTCTAGTCAAACTTCAGTCAAAGAACTAAAGAACATCAGCTAGACAAACTCTGTCCTCAGGTCGACTAACACTTCAACTCTCAGAGCCAAAGATCTCTCAATACCATAGTTGACTCAGCGCCATAGTTCACTCAAAGACAAAGCTCACCCAGAGCCTAAGATCACTCATTGCTCTCAACGCCAGATCAATACTTCAACACTCAACATCAGAAATATTCTAAGCCTAGACTACAGATTCAGCTCGACGTTCTCAGACTTCAGCTCGACGAACTTGATGTACAGAAGAAGAAAGTTAACAAGCAGCATTCAGAGTTCGACGATTTTGGATCTCAGCTCGACGAAAAGCTATTCTCAGCTCAACGAAAGCCACTCTCTGGTCGACGAACTAAAAGCACAGAATCTGCCAGTTTATGCAGTGCAGTTGTTCGCTGATCCCAGGTCGATGAAAGCTGATCACAGGTCGACGAAAAGTTGTTCTCTGGTCGACGAAAACTATAAGACATATTATTATTTATTCTTTCCTTTTGTCTCCTTATTTTTCTATTATAGGCAATTAATTCCTGGATAATCAATGCATTTGAATATAGCCGTTACTGGCAGCATTGATTGCAAATATCCTCCATGGAATTAATTGCTTATATCTCGGGACAGACATAGAATAGAATATATGACAGCATTCTTGCCATTTTCATTCCCTAGATTTTGGCTAAGCATTAATTGCTTGTTTTTGAATTCGACCTTGAGACAGTTTTAGAGCAGATATTCTCTCAATCAGAAAATATAGCAAGAAGCAAGACACACAAGGAGAGATATACAGAAACTTTTGAGAATACAGTGTGCAGTGCAAAAAGCTCTCTGAAGAAATCAACTGTTCTCAAAGAAGAAGAAAGAACAACAATCACTATCAAGAGTCTTTCTTCTCTTTCTTTGTTTTCTGGGATCTCAAGTGACAAAAGTATTCAAATCAGTCAAAGGATCTCAGAAAGTAGATCCTACAGTAGAAGGACTACTCACCCTTTGCAAAGCCTCCACTCCTGAACCATTCAAGATCTCAGGGGGAGCTTTGACAACATCACAGAATCCACAAAGTCTTCTCTCAGTTGCTTTTGAGAATAGAAAAGACTATCATCACTCTCATCTCCACCTCTGTACAGGGTTTTAATTCCCTTCAAAATTATTCTGGTTGCAAGTCTCCATCCAAAAGACTTGGGTTAGTTTTTGAGCACCTGATCAAAAGCTCATTGGTGGTAGTCACCTGATCAAAACCTGTAGTGGATTCCTATCTAGGGTGGTAGAAGAGTGGATGTACCCAAGTTTGGGGAACCACTATAAAATTTCTTGTGTTGTCTGTGTGGCTGTGATTTTCCTGTGTGCTTGTACTGTGATATATTTTATGGTGCAACTTAGTTATCTTCTCTCTAGTTTACTTGCTGCACAAATACACTCATACACCTATATCATAGTAATATATATTGTTAAAGTCTTCTTATTTCTTCAGTATCAAAAAGATTTTAAAAACTCTATTCACCCCCCCCCCCCTCTAGAGTTATTCAGAGCTTACCTTATCTTTCAGTGAGAAACCTTCACTCAATACCAAAACACTTAGAAAATCTTTGTCTCTAGGCTTTGAGTGATTAAGCTTCACTCAATGCCAAACTGCTTAACTAGAGTTCTATCACTTGGCGTTGAGTGAGTATGCTTCACTCTATGCGATAACACTTAGATTTTATTTTAGTCACTTGGCGGTTAGTGAGTAAGCTTCACTCAACGCCAAACTACTTAACAGATTTCCTTCTGTTACCAAGTGTTGAGTGAGCAGTCTTCACTCAACGCATTTGGACTTAGCCAAATTTCTGTGAAATCATAGTCTCTAACTGACTAAGGTTCAGTCAACTCTTTTTATCACATGACGTTGAGTGAGTAAGATTAACTCAATGCCTGTGGACTTAGTCAAATATCTAAATAGATTTTCTATGGAGTTGACTTTCTGAGCTATACTCAACGATTTATGTTGTATAGCGTTGAGTGAGTAGACTTCAATCAACGTCTGTGGACTTAGCCATAATTCTGCCTGTTTCTTCTTAGGCTTTCACTACCTTATCCTGTCTCACAGCTTTTTGTTGTATGACGTTAAGTGAGTAGATTTCACTCAACACTTGTGGACTTAGCTACATTTTCAGCTTGCCAATTATTAGGCTGAGACTACTCAAGCTATACTCAAAGCTTTTACTCACTTGGCATTGAGTGAATAGACTTCACTCTACGCCTGTGGACTTAGGCAATTTCCAGACTATCCAACATATTCCCTTGCATCTGGCATTGAGTGAACTGGCTTCACTCAATGTCTGTGGACTTAGATATATTTCTATCCCTCCACATCTTTACTTTGTGACAACCTATCACATCACTTGGAATACCTGTTCTATCAATGTTTCAAGGACTAACTTGTATGCTTGAACTTAAGCATACATCAAATACAACTTCATGTATATCATTGATATGATTGACTTCTTCAAATTTGGGACATTGCGGGTAATGGACCCAATAGAGGAGTTTCAGCTAGCTTAACCACCTCTCTGATGGCACAGATCTTGGTGTCTCAGTATCTGGTAAGAGATCTGAGGAATTTGTCATTCAACTCATAATTGCTGACGACCCTTCCATAAGTCCTCAGCTCATTCACCACTCTAAAGAATTTTTCATAGTATTCAGCTATGTTGTATTTATTGGTCTGCCTGAAGGCTTCATACTCTTGATTAAGTAGGGATTTCTATCATCCCTGACTTCTTTAGTGTCTTCCATATAGACAACCAAAGTGTCTCACATTTCCTTGGAGGTCTTGCAATGGACAAGAATCTGGAAAGTGGAATCATCAATGACATTGATAATTATGTTCTGTGCCTTTTTGTCCATAGTAACCAGAATGACCTCATCCTTGGTCATTTCAAAATATTTCTTGGGTGTTTGGACAGTGGCATCTAGAACTGAAACCTTCATGGGGATGAAGGGTCCTTCCTGTATAATGATGAAGATCCTGGGGTCAGATGCTTCTATGAACAGCCTGACCCTTTCTTTCCAAATGCCAAAGTTTTCTTTCCTGCAGATTAGGATCTTTATAAAACCCAACTCCTTATGTCTCTCTTTTGAACCCATAAGGATATACTTAATCTACTCTTGGAGATCAACTCAGACTGTTAAATCCTTTTTTAGTAACCTCCCTATGATACCACTTGAAAGTCTTTAGTTTCAAGAGTAACTAAATCCTAGGGGGTGAATAGGTTTATGATCTTTTTGAGATTCATCTTTAACTTTCCTGGTTTACTGTGTTGTGTGTTTTAGTTTATAGTTTATTTTTCAAGAACACAACCAGCACACAAGTAATTTATAGTTGTTCCCTAGAGTATGGGTACATCTACTGTCCCTCCCACCTTTCTAACAGATTATTAGACAAGGCCAACTTCTCCAAACTTGGCTCAATGAGCTTACAACACAAATCCCTCAGGATTTCTTAGACTCCTCCAAGTCTTACACTCAGGCCCAAAGCCCTACACTCAAAGAAATATTCTCCTAAAACTCAGGCATACAAACCCTTCCTCAGACTTTTGTTCAAAGTCCTACCCTCGGGCTTGGATGTTAGCCCTACACTCAGATCCACAAAGGATCCTACCTTAGAGAGAAACTCTCTTACAGCTCAGGCACACAGCCCTATCTCAGATCCATATGAGGATCCTACAGCTTAGATTCACCACAAGAATCCTAAAACTCAGGCTTAAAAGCCCTATAGCTCAGATCTCCTGAAATATCCTACAGTTGGAATGTTGTTTGTTTATGATGTAGAACACAAGACAATTAATCTTTGTTTCTTCCTCTTTCTGAACTATGAAACTTCACTCCTACCTCCTTCACAGCTCCAAGAATGTATCTTCAAGATTAGGCCTGCAGGAACAATGAAGTCACTACAACAAATGACTTACTCTGTTGCTTCTTCTACCTTAAAGAGAAGGCTCTCTGAACTTATTGTTGAAGGTGAGCAGATCAAACAATTTCCTTTCTTTCAACTTTTAGATCAACGGAATGAAAAATCTCCTTAAGCTTTGCAACACAGTTAAGATGAAGAAGATGAAGTTCAGCACTTCTCAAAAGTTTCTATCTCCATAAGTTATCTTCTTCTTTTACGATCTCTTCTTTTCTATCCCACCGTCCAACAACTCTTTGAGTATTGGGACCACAAGGAGTTGGTAGTTGTAGCTCTACTTTTGCATAAAATGTTGTACAACAGGCAAGCGACGCCATTTGTCGTGTATTGTAGACTTCCCACAACATTTGAATTTCTGCTGATATCAGCACCTATTGACTTAGTCAAATTCAGACAATTCACCATAGGCGTTGAGTGAAGGCTTGCCATTTAATGCCAAAACACTTACTCATTTTTCTGCAATGCCAGGTATTGAGTGATCAGTCATCACTCAACGAATGTAGACATGCAGTCTAACTAATTAGGTGTTGAGTGAGCCTTCCTCACTCAACGCATTTGGACTTAGCCGTTTTTCTCTGTATGAAGGCGTCGAGTGAAGCTTCTATACTCAACACTTTCTGCCTTTGCCCGTCATCTTGCTGAGGCGTTGAGTGAACATCCTTCACTCAACGCTTTTGTACTTAGTTGAATTTCTAATTAGTTGGCGTTGAGTAAACTACCTTCAGTCAACGCTTCTAGACTTAGACATATTTCTTGTCTATATCTTATGTGACTTAAATAGCATGAGCTCCACTCAATGCTTCTCTCTCTGGGCGTTGAGTGAACTGCCTTCACTCAATGCTTCTAAACTTAACCAGATTTCTGTCTTGGCAATGTTGAGGCTTTGACTGCTTGATCTTTACTCGACGCTTATGGTTCTAGGCATTGAGTGTACTTCCTTCACTCAATGCTTCTAGACTTAGCAAGTTTTCTGCCTTGGCAATGTTGAGGCTTTGACTGCCTAGTCTTTACTCAATACTTCTGGCATCTGGCATTGAGGGAACTTCTTTCACTCAACATTTGTGGACTGAGACAGATTTTTGTCTTGCCAGCATTCTTCCATGTATCCACCTATCATTGTTACTTAGACAACCTGTCTAATCAGTGTAACCAAGCAATCACCTGCATACATAGAACTTAGGGTATGCATCAAATACAAACATGTGTATGCCATTGTCTCGTAGGCCTTCTTCAAATCTGGGACATTGTGATCAATGGACCCAACAAGAATGAAGGCCGAAAATTAAAAATGATGCATCAACTACACTTGAAACGTCCAATTCATACTTATTTCCCCATAAGCCAACACGCTATATTTGGGCACCCAAAGGAACTATCACACTCGGTCCCCTTTGGATACGTAAATCTATTATTTATTAGTATACAATTACTTGTGTGAAGTAGAAATCAATCTAATATGAAATACAAAAAAATCTACTTCACAATATGCTAAAATGATAAAAAAATATTTTTTATTTTTTACTTTGTGAAATTTTGTTTTTGCTATTGAGCCAACACGTATTTTGGTTACTTTATATATTTTGATATATGACTTTCACATATTAAGCCTAAATTCTCTAATAAATCAAATTGAATGAAATTAAATAACAAGTCATTTTATTTTCAAATTTCAAGTGACTTATCTATCTTATTTTCTAGCATCCATACTTATTAAATTCTTTGGCTATTATTGTCTTATAATATCATTATAAATTGAATATTGATTCTCTTATTTGATATTATCAAGATTAATTAATTCATTTTAGAAAATGGATTTAATTGAGTTAAAAAATTATATATTAAATATTTTATTCATTGAAAAAGATAATAATTATAAGTGATAATTTCTGAAAATTTATTTTACTATGATTAAGTATCATTATCTTCTACTATCACATATTTATATATGTTTTGGGTAATTTCTAAAATTAAAACAAAATAAAAAATTTGCAAAATAATTCAAATAATACCAAAATATATTCATATTTAAAGAATTCATTATAATAAATTAAAAAAGATAAATTTGAATATCACATTCACTACAATGATCTTTTATAATTAAACTAATATTCTATTCTTAAATAAGTTCTAATCATATATCATAATTCATGATCTATCATGAATTAATCCTAAATTAACTATTTCTACCACACTTATAAATTATGAATCATATGATTGGATATTGGTATTATGCTTGGTGTATTGATATGTTACATTATTGTTTGCATGCATCTTACTTATATCTATACCTTAGAATCAATCATATTAAAAAAATAAAGAATATTAATGATTTAATTTTAGGTCTATGAAAAATCAAAATTCTATGTTGAATACATGCAAAACAAATTATATGTATTGAATCTTATCATATTATGGTATTTAATTATTTGTAATGATGCAAAAGATTATTTATTTATATTATAGTTATATTTTCAAAAATATCATATAGTATTATATTGGAAAATCAATGATCTATATATTTAATTGAAATAAATATTATTGATTTCAAAAATCATGTTGTGAATGTATTATGTTTTTATGTTTGCTTGTATCATATTTCTTTGTAGACCATAGAATAAAATAAAAAACATAATTACTTAATTCTCGGTTTATTATGATTGAAACTCTATTTTTGAATACATGCAACATTATCACTTATTAATATTGTGGCCTAACATTTAACTCAAAATTCTAGAATTACCATGTAATGAATATTATTATCCACACATTTGAATATTATTATCTATGCTAGTTATTTCATATTATCACGATAAAATAAATTAAAAGTTGAAAGATTAAAAGTTAAATTCATAATAACTATGTGATTTTAAAATCTACTATAATTTTAAATATCAAATAAACTCATAGTTTATGAAATCATTCTTAGGATTAAACTCTTAGTATATCCATGATTATTTACCCATAGTTTGTGTCTCATGTTAGCGAGGGTGTAGGATTGTATGCATTAGAGACCTAACCTCTAAGTCATGTCTTGTCCTTAACCGGGGAGGGTTCTAGTTGGACCTTGTGAGGCACTGGGGAAAAGAGTGCCTGGTTGAGTCATCTTTTGTATGCATATAGGATTAACACCCAAACCTACGGCATACGTGCATCTCCTCATGACCATCCGTTACTTAGTACATGGCTAAGATGTAAACATATAGCTTGAGTATTTTTAATCAAGGATATACTACATCATTATCACTGCATGAATATTATTATAAAATCAATTATTATTTATGTCATGCATATTATATCTTTTATTCGAACATGTCATCTTGTATTTTTTAATACTTTGTACAATTTGGGCATTCATGAATTTGAAAAATATAAGTATTTTAAAAATAACTTTTTTGACACCTAATGTCAAAAATCTGTTATCGACATTTTTTTAATTCAAAACTTTTTGTGATACTTGGTGTCACTTATGTTGAAAAACATTAATCAAGAAAAATTAAAATGAAAAATTATCAAAAATTATGTTTTCTATGTAATATAACATATTTATGTGGCTAGCGCACATGTTAGTACTAACGCTAGCGGTGACATAAATTGTTATTTTTTCTAGCATAGAAGATCATACTACCAGAAAACTATTTATTTTTAAAATATTTGAAAATCTAATATAAAAATATAAAATGATGTTAAAGAAAAAATATTTGTTTTTCTTATTATCTCTTTGTGTGTTTGATATTTTTGAATTTCTTTTATAAAACTCAAAAATGAGAAAAATATTTTGTTATTCATTGTCATTGTCAAGGATGACTAATTATATCAATTAAAGATTAAATACAATGTTTAATTTAATTTTCAAGTTTCTTAAAATATTATTTTGATTATGTCATGTCTTGTATATTATCTTATTATGTGCAATAAAATTGATTGTAGAAAGCATGTGTATGATTAGTTAGCATGCCTCTAAGTATGAGTAAGGTTTTATGTTTGATAATGATTTTACACACTCACTTATTTTGATAACCTACATATATTTTTAATCTTACACTTACATGATTTTGTAGTGTAATAATATAATAATTAAAATATATAAATAGATTACCTACACTATATTAAATTGCTTATTTCAATTCTGTGTTTTCATGCAATTTTTCACTAGAGAAAAGTGGTTTAAAAAATTAAATGATATTGTTTGCAAAATCAATGAATTAGGATTACTTTGTCACGAGTTTAAAAAACATATAATAAATGACAAGGAAAACTCCACCAAACACTACTCACCCTCCTGATAAGTCTTAATAAGCATTGTGAGGTTGAGCACCTTGAAATGAATTATAAAGTATCTTGTAGCAAACAAAAGTATTCACTGGTTCTCTTAGTACACTAGATCACAAAAATAAAAATAAAGTTAAAAAGAATAAAAGTGATCTCCCAAGCACTACTTCAGTCCCTAATAAGTTTTAATGAGCATTGTGTATGCGAAGCACCTTGGTAGTTGTATTTTTTATGTATGTGTATTGAAATATTGTATAAGTAATTTTATTTGCGTATTTTAATGTTATGTTATTTCATTTTATATGTCATTCATTTTGATTAATGCATTTGTATACTTTATTAAATCATGTTTGTACACATCATTATTCGATATAAATCTTTTACTCATGAGAATTGGATCCTAATGCATATCTACACTATTCTCTACAAACCTTAGTTAATGCACTAGATTACAAAGCATGCCCGCTATAATGTTTTTGTTTACTTGAAATGCAAATTTTATTACATTATAGTTTTGTATCTTTTCTTAATATATTTTTAAATCATACTTGTAATCTTATTTTAAAATCTCAATGAAATAGCATCTCTCGGAAAACATCTTCTTATTAGTCTTAAAACTCATTATCTTTTATATGCTTTTACTTTCAAAAAAGATATTTATTCTTAAGAATATTTATTATACTTTTTATCGTGATTACTACTTGCGCATATTCATGACTATTTTTTAACAAGTGATATCTTGAGAAAAAATGTTTACTCTATCATTTTAGCTATGTTGCTTACTACTTTATGTTCATCATACTTATTTTTAATAAGTGTTCTTCAACAAGCTATATATTGCATCTCGTTTTCTTTTTTACATAGAACATATTAATTCTTATTGCATAAATTTGCCTAATACTCTCTTCTGATACTATCAAAAGAAGAGAATAAATTGCATAAATCTAATTATCTAGGGGGAGTACATTAAAATTTCATAGGAAGCAACTATGTAGGGGGAGTATCTATATGAGGTACTTACTTTATTCATTGCTCGATCTGACTATTCTTCCAATAAGTTATCCCTAATCAATCTTAAAAGGTATACACCCTACGATAGTGAAAATGACGATGACTGGGTCCCGCACGATCTCCATGACGCGCACTACTCGACACTATCGCCCGGTGATAGTAGTTATCGCCCCGTGATAGCCCCACGACCCAAACATGTCCGTTTTCAACTAACACGATCATCGTAGCATGGGAAACATGATAGCTTGAGGAGATATCGCCTGTGATAGCTTGATATCGCCCGGTGATAGCAATTTTTTTATAAAAGGTTGAAAACTTCGTGCATTCGATAGAGACACTTCCTGAAGCAGTAATTCCTTCTCCACCAAGCAAGAACTCCGATTCTTTTGATAGAGGGTCATATCCAGAGATAGATAGAGAAATCTGTTATACAAATACAAAGATCTAAAAGAGATTTTGAAGGATGACTATGACGCACATTCAACACGAAGGGCAAACACATCAAGAATGCTAACGTCTACAATGCCTTCGTCTTCATATTTAGAAAGCCTTGGGGAGCTTCTCTTATTTTTTATTATTGTATAATCTCTTTTATTTCATCTTTTTGTATCAGGAGAAGAGAAATTGTTCGGGGAGAACGTCGGATTCCGAGGAAGGATTCCATAGGAAATTTGCCTTGTTTGTGGCGACTAGGTTCTTGTGCAGCTTAGGGGGAAATTCGCAGCCTTGTATGCAACGACTAGGTCGCGGTTAGATCTAGGGGAGGCTAGATGCCATATCTGGGGTAAAATAGTTTATAGCCAACGGGTCCTTAAGAGAAAAACTGGTGAATCATCAAAAAAGAATTTTTTATTCGCCTCGAATCCTATCATTATAGAAATCAAACATTTTTGTATTTAAATTCTAATAATATAAAATCATATTTCTTTTTGTCTCATTATCTTGATTTTATTTTTATGTTATAAAATGTTTTGAAATATATCGTTCAAAAGTTTTAAGGCAAAATATATTGCAAGGTTTGTTTTTTGTTAGATATAAATATTTGAATTAAATAGTCATGAACTACCGCCCGACGGGAATGCTTAACGTCGGCGGTAGTGAAGAAATATTGAATTATGCCTTTTTCTAATTGTAATCTTCAAAATAATATTTTATGATATATTTAAATATAATTTTTTATAAAATATTTCAAAACTTCATTAATTAATTATGATATTTTTATTTAAGAATTAAATTCCATAAAACCCTTATTTACACCCCCCTCTAAGGGCGTCTTAAGATCTAACATGTTTTGCCTGAAATCTTGAAGAAGAAGAAAGATCTGAAATTTGAGAACACAAATCTGATCTGAGAAATGACATATCTCAGATAGTATGTGAATCTTAAAATGTGAGATCGATCGAGTATTTTCTTTGCAGGAGGAATCGTGAATCGGGAGTTCTGCCGCCAACGGTGTTCTTCGTGAAATCAAATTTGAATTCCTGATCATTTATTGTAATTTTCGATTAGAGCAACGATTAGGGTTTTCTGAAATATCTCTTGACTAATTGTGGGTGATTACTCACTAACGACTAGATTTCGAACTTAGTTCAACTATCCATGTATACTATACATGACGGAAGCCCTAATTCTGGATTGCCGTCAAAACGAGAGCAAAAATTATTTAAGTCCAAATTTGTCAAAACATATTGTGAAATCTTTAGACCACTCGACGAACCAGTCAAAACCACTTCATAAAGAGCTTGCGTGAGATGGAGTGACTTCACGAGACCTTTTAATGAATTAGCTAAAAGTTCTCGAGAGTACTTGACAAATTTATTTGAGTACATGACGAATTTACCTGAACCGGCTAAGTCTTCAAACTTTCTCTGGAACCTTAAAGCAGTTCACTTGACCTCACGAGAGTACTCGACAAATTTCACAAGTTCACACGTAAGTGCTCGAGGAATTCGTCAAGTATATACAAGAATTCTAAGCTACTTTTACTTAGTCATTCTGGACAACAATTCTTAGTGATCTCTCAAGTACTTCCGAGATCACTCGACGAATTTCACGAGATCTTGCGCGAGTTCTCGATGAATTTAACGAGTCCTCACGAGATCACTCAACGAAATGACTTAGCAAAATCTACAACTTCTTAACAACAACTATCTTTGTGATGCTTGAGATGAAGTACACCACATTAGAGAAATTACATATGGGTCAACACGATATTTTATACAACGAGAAATTACATTGTATAGAATTGTGTTTAGAGACCCATTATAACCCGACAATGGTTTGTACTTGACAATAAGACCTGCACCACTCATAACTAAAACCAACATCAAATACAAACACAAATCAACTTAGTTCAAGGGACACTTCTTCAAATCAGGGCTATTGTGGTTATAATACCCAACACTCCTGTGGGTGCTTGAGCAGCGACGAGGCTTCTAAGAAGGGCGAGCACTTCTGCGTGGTGCTTCTCCATGCAGGTGACTCTTCCTGCAAGGGAAGTATCTGGTACGGTTGCGGCCTCTTCTTACTACGGTGCATTGATGAGTGAGTGAGATTGGGCGAGGTCATCGCGCTCCTGACAAGAAGACCCTCGAGTCGTCCCGGTGCTCCTCCCAACCATAACCTTCTTTCTCCGGTGATGTAGTGCAAGGTGTGGTTTCTTCCAAATCTTCCCTGGATTCCTGGGAACATGTTCCAACAGACGACACCAAACTGTTGTGGCCAGCGACCGCGCTCTTGATAGAACAGACTAACTAGACCATTTAGCCCTCAGAGTGGTCAGTTATGCAAATAGTCATAGAAATAGATCACAGACGAGACACGTATTTTTGCGTGGAAAACCCTCTGAATATGGTGAAAAATCATGATTGGGACTGTGCCGACAGGAACTCCACTAGATTGGTTAGGGTTACAATGCTTCTTTGGCAGAACCGAGGGTGACATGCCACACCTCGTTGCAACTTGAGGGGAAGAGAGAGAGAGAGACATTGTTTGGCGTGCAGGAGAATGCTTGCGTGCTTTTGAATGATCACTCTCGGACGACTGAGCTAGCACGACGGGAATCCTGCAGACGGTGCACTCTGGATGCTAGTGGCAGCGGACGATGGGTGACTGATTTTTTTATGAACTCTGAATTATACGGAGGAGATTGCGAATGTTCTTTGACTTGGAGGCGAGTGCGTTGGTGATGGAATTTTCCTTGGCGGCGAGCACGACGATGGCGGACCTGTGAAGTGAGAGAGAAAGCAAGAGAGAGAAAAGTCTATAGAGTGAGACAAGAATTCTGATAGAAATCCCAATTCCAAAGTTAGAGAAATGAGAAGGATCATAGGTCTATTTATAGGCTTGGAGAGGGGCAAGCTGGTAATTTCCCCCGTAATCATTAGCCGGACGAATAAGATCGCTCCATTTAGAGCACACAGATCATCATTTTCAAAAAAATAACGAGCCTGCCCTCGGGTCCAAAACAGACCGCCCGAACTCGGCAATGGCCCAACGGGCAACCAGGGTGGTTACACGCGGTAACCACCCCTAGCCGCCCACTTTGTAAGCAGTTACGGGCAGTGACCACCCTGTATGGGTCGCCGGAGGGGGTGGGCGACCCCTTGGGGACGTCCAAAGCCCCCAGATGGCCTCCTATCGGCTAGCCAAAGGGGGTGGCCACTTGGCCGCCCAAACGGCAGGCGGCCGAAGGGGGAGGCTGTCGATGCCTCCCCGGCAGGCCTTACTGTAGGCGGTCGGGGAGGAAGGGGTTGCCGGCCTCTTGGGGCCGGCGCCTTCCCGACCAACCTTGTTGTAGGTGGCCGGGGAGTAAAGGGCGGCCGACCCATCCCCGGCCGACCTTGTCGTAGGCGGCCGGGGAGAAAAGGACAGCCGTCCCTTGGGGGGCCGAATTTAGGATTAAATATATATCTATAAATTCTTAAAATTATAGTGAACATCTATCTATCCTTCGTAGCATATAATATTTTAAGATTTAAAAATATCAAGTGTCATATTTCACGAATCTATTGATTAGCGCGCATCATTCCAATCCAAATCATCATGTACATAAATTTTCTTCGAACCGACTCTCGTCTAGAAGACCATTATTGTACAACCACGTATTCGCGGAGTGCTAGCCTTCCAGCAGGCGCGAGGCTAGCTATGCTTTTTAAAGATTTTTGAGGGGTTTGGCACTCTTGGTGGCAAATTTAGGCTCAATCTTCATAATATACTAGTAGGGGAAAAAATTTGCTTAGCTCACTAAGTGCTTGGGAGTACTCATCGCCCCTGGAGTACTCTCCCCTGAGAGTACTCGCCTGATAGTTTTACTTTCAAGACAACCTAAACACCTAGAGGGGGGGTGAATAGGTTCTACTTTTTATAAAAACTTTTAGGCAGAATTCAATTCAATGGCTAACACAATAATCACAGCAATCACAGAAAATAAAACATCACAGATTGCACAATGATTTATAGTGGTTCCCCAAGGTCTGGGTACATCCACTTTCCCCCTTCACCTATCTAGCAGTATGCTAGATTCGGCCAAACTTCCACTACTCTCAGATCAACAGATCCTACAACTCAGAACCCAACTGGTTCCTACAACTCAGGCACAACAGCCCTACCTCAGCCTTGCCCCAAGGCCTACAACTCAGAGAAGACCCTTCTCCTACACTCAGCCTTTATAACACAGGCTTACAACTCAGATCTGTGTAAACAGATCCTACAGAAATATAGAAAATATTATTTAACTGTCTTGCCTGAATTGAGAGAGAAAAGGCCAAGACAATTCTTGATCAGCTGATGAAATCAACTGTATCTGAGCTTTCTTCAAAGCTTCTTGAATATGAACTTAGCTGAGTTGATTTCCAAACAGCTTCTTGAGAATCCACTGGTGGTTTCTTTCTTCTTCTTCAATTTCTGGCTTGATCTCTCTCTATCCAGCTCTTTGAATGATTCTTCTGAATTCTGATTAGAACTCTTCTTTGATCTATCCTTAGATAGTCTTCTTTGATCTTCCGGAGAAGATCTTCTTAAGTGCCTAGCACTTTCTTGAAATGAATTGGATTGTAATCCTTCTCAACTTTTTGATTCTTATCAATGTTTTCAAAAGTTACTTTCTCCTTCTGAATCTGTCTATTTATAGACTTTCTTCATGGTAACCGGCTGATCCGGTTTCTAACCGTTTTCTGACAAGTCTGACAGCTTCAGTTAACCGGTGGCAACCCACAGCTGTCAAGTCTTCAACCAAGTCCTGTGCCTTAGTCTTGAACCACAAGTTGTCAAGACAATCTGTCAGAAAGTGTCGAGACCATCTGTCTATCTGTGTCGACATAATTGACTTTGGTGTCGACACAGTCTTCAGTGATGTCGACTAAGTTGCCTTTGAGTCGACACAGCTTCTTCTGAAAATAACTTGGTCTTGACTCTTCAGTGTGTCGACACAAGTCTTGTGTGTCGACACAGTTGTTGTAGAATCATAACTTAGTAAGTGTCGACTTAGCCTTTAGGTGTCGACACAGTCTTCTTCTAACACTGCTATAATGTGTCGACTCAATCACAATGTGTCGACACATTCTGCTGATGTAGACAAACTTGAGGTCGACTATATTCTTCTGTGTCGACACATTTTCCCAATGTTGAGGTCGACGCTTTTCTTCTGTGTCGACACAAATTCCCAGTGTTGTGTCGACTTACTTCTTCTGTGTCGACACACTTTCCCAGTATTTGTTGTAGACTAACTGCTATGTGTCGACATATTCTCTCTGTGTCGACACTTTTTCCCAGTGTAGTTGTAGACTAACTGCTATGTGTCGACACTGCTTCCCAGTGTTGTGTCGACTACTTTCTTCTATGTGTCGACACATCCTTCTCTGTGTCGATACTTGGACTTAGAATTTTTTTGCATACTTTATCAATTCTTCACCTGCACATGTCAACTCAAAACAACATCAAATACACTTTGATGTATATCATTGAGCTAGGTTGGGCTTCTTCAAATCAGGTACACATTTTCCAATGTACCCAACAATCTCCCCCTATTTGGAGAAGTCATAACCCTTATAGCCAATGATATACACCATTTATAAACAGTACTAAATGATGATATATGACAAAAACACAGGGATACTTAATTATAAACAAAATAATAAAAAAAACATCATAGATAAAACAATCTATCACAGATTTAATCAAAATTTTGTTTATTACTGGGTAATGTTTGATTACATTGTTTTACATTTAATGATCACATCACAACATTACAAAACATTATGAAGGAACTAAAACATAATCAGGATTGATCAGGCTCTGTAATGATAATCCCTTTGCCAGATTGAATTTTAGCTGTCACAGGAGCTTCTGATTCTTCAGCTATCTTCTTTCCTTTTAGATCAGCTTTCTTCTTAGCTTCTTCCTTGAGCCTTTGCCTTTCAAAATAGTGAAAAGGCTTTGGGAAGTATTTGCTTGGCTCCTTAGCATCTGGTGGCAGCCTCCCCAGCTTAGCTTTCCTTCTGAATTGTACTATTGCTTCCTGTCTTGCCTCATACTTCTGCCATTCTATCTCATTGTACCACTTCCCTCTTTCATGAACTTTGTCTTGTACAGCATTCCATGCAGTGAGTATTATGTTCCTTGAAGTAGGACTCCATTGCTCATAATCTGGCTTGAGTGCAGCCTGCTCTCTAAATCTCTTCTTTGCTAATAGAATATCTTGCTGTTCTTTCAGGAAGGCCTCTGGCATCTCAACTTTCTCAATCACAACATTATGCACATCCTTTGGAGGACTATACATATCCTGCACTTGCTTATCCAGAATTTCAAAATCAGAAGGGGGGTAAATAACTTGGGCAACCTCAGGTTGGTTGCCTTCAAGTAGTCCTGCTTGAATGCCTGATTCAGCCATCATATCATCATCACACAAGGGTGGACATCCCAAGGTGGCTCTTATACTATTTGTCACCCATTTAGAGTGCTCTTGGCCTGCATGAATCAATAACCTCTCCCCCTTTATGACTTCTCTTGTCATATGATCTCTAAGATCATCCTTCTGAAACCTTATCTGTCCATCTAGATAATTTATACCTTCTTTGAAAAATGGTTTCAATTTTTGCAGCTTGGTTGATATTTCCTGTTGGCAGGTGGAGATAGCAGTTTGTACTGAGACAATGGCATCTTGAAATTGCTTATTAAACTCTTCCTTTTCTTTTGTTTTATCTGCAGGCAGGCCTGGAACAATCTTTTTCACTTCCTCTATTATCTCATGATGAGATTCAGTTAAATTATCATTCATTCTTAACTGATTTTCCAATACATAGCTTTGCTTCAGGGCAACATCATCTACCTTTTTAGTAATAGCCTCCTGTTGTTGAGCAAGATAAACCACAGCATGGCCTCCCTTTTGAAAGCAATCTGTCATTTCTGTCTTATGCATGTTGACTTGAAACTGGATGGACTTTATATCCTGAGCTAAGTCAAACTGCATAGACTTGCTATTTTCATCAACATACTTTTCCAGAGCCATTCTTTGTTCATCCAATTTCACTTGTAGATCTATCATAAACTTGTTATGATCAAAGGCAGGTGATGCTTGTTGAGGTGTTGTCTGTAAAGCCTGCTTATAATTCTTGCTTCTTCTCTTAAAGACAACTAGTTTTCTTTTCTTGGCCAGCCTGGCTTCTTCAGTTTCAGTATCAGATGAAGTATCTAGGTGAATTCTTTCTTGAGGAGGATGAAGTGTATCTGTCCCAGTGACCTGTTGCTCAGTCTCAACATTCACTGGCTCCCCTTCAACCTGTGGCTCAACTTCAGCTTCCTGATCAATTTCCATACCTATGGACTTCTCAATTTCTTGTCCTCCTCCTTCTTTATCTATAGTAGTATCAGCATCAGGGAATAACTCCTCCAGAGTAAATTCCAGTTGAGCTGTAACTTCAGCAGCAGTTAAATCTTGAGATAAGTTTAACTGTGCTTCCTCTTGCACTTGTACTGACAACAGCTCCCCCTGAACCTGTGCAGTAATAAGAATATGAGCAATGTCTTTTTATAGTAAAATACATTAGCTCCCCCTACACTTGTACCTGATCAGGAGTAGATACATTTTGAGCTGGAGAGTGAACTGGCTCCCCCTGTATCTGTGCAGGTGTTGACACTTGCTGTAGTATAGTTGAGTCAGGCTGTTCTTCAACCTGTGTCCTGAGTGGGTCTTCTTGTTATTGTTCAGTTTCTTGAGTTTGAGAAGGGGATTTCACAGGGGTGTCTGGCCTGCTCTCTTCAGGCACATCCTTGGACAGCACCCTATCCCACCTAGAGAACAGTCTCATATCCATCCTTCTCATATGATTGATCTTAGTCCCTGGCAGTTGCTGCATCACTTCAGGGATCACTCCAATGAGATATAAGCTCATGATTCTAGCCATGTTTGGCTTCTTGATTCCTTCTTTGATCTTGTCAAAGAGTACTCCTGACCAATCAGTAGGAATTGTAAAAACAATCCTGGTCATAAGGCTGAACATATAGGCAGAAATCCTATCATGTCCACCTGACTTGCAGAGGATTACTTTCCCAACAACTTCAGACAAGAATTTCCCTTGCTGATTCATACCCTTCCTGTTGAATGCAGCTCCAATCTTCATACTCGAGTCCAGTCAACACCATTGAAGGGCTTCCCTTGTCTTAGAACTAGGAACTTCCTCTTCATTCTCAACTACTTGTAATTGAAAGATCTTTCTTAAAGTTCTTGGAGTAATCTTCACCTTAGTCCCGTGAACATTGGACTTAATCTTGAGGCCTGTTGAGTGGACTGATGCAGAGATAAAGAACTCGTGCACCTCCTTCTTCCAGATTTTAGTTGGCTCTGAGATTAGAAATTCTAACCCTGACTCGGAGAGGAGGGTGATAACCCCTTGAACATCTGGCGGCGCATCTGCAAAGGCCTGGCGCACCAACTCATACCCCTCATTGACGTTGTCTTCCATCCTTGGCGCCATCGATTCGTCGAGAAAGCTGGAGAGAAGAGAGAAAGATAGACTGTCGACACAGGGTTTTAGTCTCGAAAACCTTGGAAGCGTGTCGACAGAAAGCGTTTTTCACCTATTTATACCTTCTGTTGAAAGAAGTTCAAAAGGCGCCAAACACAGACTAAATGTGTCGACACAGACGGAATGTGTCGACACAAACTTCTATTATCTCGACATTACTTCAGCCTACTATATGTCGACACCAATTTGTGGTTATGTCGACACCTTGGATACATAATAGATAGACAGAAATTCTGTGTCGACTCTAAGGATAAGTGTCGACACATATTCTGTAAGTGTCGACACCATTTTCCTGGTTGAGTCGACATTACATTTCTGATTAAGTCGACAATATAACTCTTAAGTGACGACACATATTCTCTGTGTCGACACAATATTTCTGACTTGTCGACATTATTTCTCTGAGTCGACACATAATTACTAAATGTGTCGACACATTCTTACTTAGCCAATTTCTGTTGGTTCAACACCACTTGTAAGTGTTACTTTAATGTGTCCTTTTTAACACTTGATTATGTTGTTATTACTTTTACTTACTTACATACCACTTTAATTGCATTGTTAATGATTTTGTTAATACATTAATCAATGGTTAACATACCTAATTCAATTTTGAATTTATTGAATTTGGTTTCATCTAAAGGCTTAGTAAATACATCTGCTATTTGATAATCTGTTTTTACAAATTCCAATAAGATGTCTCCTTTTTCTACATGTTCTCTAAGAAAATGGTATTTGATTTCTATATGCTTAGTTCTACTATGAGAAACTGGATTATTAGCAATAGAAATAGCACTCTTAGAATCACATAAAAGGGGTGTTCTACTTACCTAAATACCATAATCCTTAAGCTGATGCTGCATCCACAATAGCTGTGCACAGCAGCTTCCAGCAGCAACATACTCTGACTCAGCTGTGGAAATTGCCACACTGGTCTGCTTCTTACTACTCCATGATATTAGTCTTCCTCCCAGGAATTGACAAGTACCTGTAGTACTTTTCCTGTCCTCTCTACATCCTGCAAAATCTGCATCTGAATAGCCTGTTAGTAGAAAATCTCTATTCCTAGGGTACCAAAGGCCTAGATTAGGAGTGCCCTTTAGATATCTCAGAATCCTTTGACTGCAGTATAATGAGATTCTTTAGGGCAGGCTTGGTACCTAGCACAGACACATGTTGCATACATAATGTCTGGTCTACTAGCAGTAAGATATAGTAGAGACCCAACTATTCCTCTATACAATGACTCATCAACAGGTTTACCTGCCTCATCTTTGCATATAGGGATGCTTGTTCCCATAGGAGTTCTCATGGTGGAGGATGACTCCATACCATATTTCTTAATTAATTCTTTGGTGAATTTAGACTGGGATATGGACAATCCATCATCAGTCTGTCTTACTTGGAGTCCCAAGAAGAACTTAAGTTCTCCCATACTGCTCATCTCAAACTTTCCTTGCATAAGTTTGGCAAACTTTTTACAAAGGTTGTTTTCAGTAGATCCAATGATTATGTCATCAACATAGATCTGAACTAAGATGATCTTACCTTTGGATTCCCTAAGGAATAGAGTTTTGTCTATCTTTCCTCTTGAGAATTTATTCTCAATGAGGAAGGTAGACAGGGTTTCATACCAAGCCCTTGGAACTTGTTTTAACCCATACAAAGCTTTCCTAAGCTTATACACAGAATCAGGTTTAAGAGGATCTACAAAACCTGATGGCTGCTCTACATATACTTCTTCTTTAAGATCACCATTCAGAAATGCTGACTTCACATCCATCTGGTATACTTTGAAGTCTTGGTAGGCTGCATAGGCAAGGAATATTCTGATAGCCTCCAGCCTTGCTACTGGAGCAAAGGTTTGATCAAAGTCAATCCCTTCTTCCTGCCTGTATCCTTTTGCAACCAATCTTGCTTTATTCTTCACTATTATCCCACTTTCATCTAGCTTGTTCCTATAGATCCACTTAGTCCCAATTATATTGTGGCCTCTTGGTTTAGGAACAAGCTCCCAGACTTTGCACCTTCTGAATTGATTCAGCTCCTCTTGCATAGCATCAATCCAGTGCTGGTCTTGGATAGCTTCTTCAAACTTCTTAGGTTCCATTTGAGACAAGAAACTTGAATGCAAAACTGTGCTTTGATTTTTGCTTCTAGTTTGCACTCCTTGTCTTGGATCACCAATTATCTGATCAGCAGGATGATCTCTTAGATATCTTATAGCTGGAGGAAGATTCCCTTCAGGTTGAGCATCTCCAGCTTCTTCATTCTGCTGAACCTCTTGGTTTTCATCAGCTTCCATTATCTCTTGTACTCCCCCTGGACAGCAGCCTTCATTTTCCAATTCTCCATCTTCCTTTGAAGCTTCAGCAATGGAGAGCTTGTCCATCCTCTTGCTTATACCTGTTGAGTCATTTGATCTACAAGACAACTCACAATTGATTAATCTTGTTTCATCAAATACAACATGCACAGATTCTTCAACAACTTGAGTAGTTAAGTTGAAGACTCTATAGGCCTTACTATTTGTGCTGTACCCAACAAATATCCCATCCTGGGATTTGGCAGCAAACTTAGTCAAATATGACTTGCCATTGTTAAGTATATAGCACTTGCAACCAAAGATCCTAAAATAGGATAGATTTGGTTTTCTGCCTTTCACAATCTCATAGGGAGTCTTTCTGTGGCTTTTGGTGATAGAAGCCCTATTGATGACATGACAAGCAGTGTTAACTGCCTCAGCCCAAAAATATTCTGGGAGAGAGGTGTCACTCAATAGAGTTCTACCAGCTTCAATTAATGTTCTATTCTTTATTTCAGCAATTCCATTTTGCTGAGGTGTTCTAGGTGAGGAGAATTCTTGGAAAATCCCAAAGTCTTTACACAAGTTTGTTATGCTTTCAGATTGAAACTCAGTACCATGGTCACTTCTGATTTTGACCACTGTACTATTCAGTTCATTCTGAATTTGCTTTACAAAATTAAGTAATACACTTGGGGTTTCAGATTTTTGTCTCAGAAAGAACACCCATGTAAATCTAGAATAGTCATCTACAACCACAAAAGTGTAAACCTTCCTACCTAGACTATGAACTGGCATAGGACCAAAAAGATCCATATGCAAGAGGTATAAGCACCTCACAGAATCCTTGTTTTCAAGGCTTTGAAAGGAGGATTTTGTCTGCTTTCCCTTTTGACAAGCTGAGCATATCCCTTCCTTCATACACTTAATTTGAGGTCCATTCCTCACTAGCTCTTTGCTAAAGAGCTGGCCAATTGTCTTGTAGTTTAGATGAGCCAATCTCTTGTGCCACTTAACACAATGAGAAGCATTGTCATCAGCTACAAGACAGATGGGAGAAGCCTTATTCTCACATTCAAAATTAAGACAATATATATTTCTCTTCCTATACCCAGTCAATATGATCTTTTGATCACTTGACCTTTTGATATGACATCCATTCTTACCAAATGAAATGTCATATCCTAGATCACTCAGCTGGCTTATGCTTATTAGATTATGTTTCAAACCTTTTACATAGGCCACTTGGGTGATAGTAATTAGGTTAGAAGAAATGTTACCAAACCCTTTGATGACTCCCTTCTCAGATCCACCAAAGATCACTTTAGGTCCATCTTTGACAGATGAATACTCATTCAGCAGCCCCTTTGTTCCAGTCATGTGCCTGGAACAACCACTATCCAAGTACCATATAGGGGCATGGTTACTTGGATTCACCTGCAATACAAAATTACTTACCCTTAGAACCCAAGTAAGTCTTGGGTCCTTGGTTCAGGTTAGCATTAATAAAGCTATCATAACCTCTTCTAACAGGTAGACTCTTATTCTTTATAACACTTGTGTTATACCAGCAGTCTAATGCAAAATGGCCTCTTTTGCCACAGCACCAACATTCAAACTTATTGTATCTAGATCTAGATACATCCTTGTCAGAAGAATTTCTGTTTATTGCTGGTGCTGTTGCAACTTCACCTACTGATTTCTTAAAACCATTGGGTTTATGACCATAGGTAGGCCTGCTTGCATTTACACCCTTGTTCTTCAGAACATTAGTCTTAATATGACCTTGAATGTCTTCATGATCATATATGTTAGAAGGCACTTTCACCTTACTAAACTTTATGGGGACTGAAAGGTTTAGTGGCTGAATAGGGGCTTTGCCTTTCCTCTTGAATCTGCCAGCCCTGGAGTTACCTTTAAATCCTAATCCAGCCTTACCCTTCTGAGTGACAAATTCATCTATCAAGGGTAAGACAGATTTTGGCTTAGAGTAACTAGCCACTAAATCCCTTTCAATTCTAAGTCTGGCCTCCAGACTCTTCACTTGATCATTAGTATAATTAATTGTGCCCATCTGAATAATAGTTATATTCTTCAGCTTGGCAATTTCATTTAATTTTTGATCAAGGACTTTTTCTAACTCAGTTGTTGCAACCCTTAGTTCAGCAATTTCCTGAGCCTGAGTTTTAACCAGGTTCTTGCTTTTCTTAAGGGCCTGCAACAAGTCCCCATACTTGTCTATCAATTGATAGACATCTCCTTCAGATCCAGATGCATCTTCATCACTTGATGCAGATGTAGCTGATTCTTCACTTGTACTACAAACAGATGTACTGGAAGGACATTTTACCTCATTAGGACCAGACTGATTCTGGCATATGTCCTCTTCTGATCTTGTCATCAACCCCATGCATTGATGTTCATTGATGGAGTCTAGCAACTGCATAAACTCCTCTTCCTCAGATGCAGTATATAGTCCAATATATGCTTCAGCTTCAGATCCTGATTCTGAAGTTGACTGGTCTGACAGACTTTTATCTTTCTTTGCTACAAAGGATTTCTCCTTCTTGCCTTTCTGATAAGTCTTCTTCTTTTCTGAAGATTCCTTTCTCTTGTCAGGACAATCAGCCACTACATGTCCAGGCCTATTTCAACAATAACAGACAATCTTTGAAGTAGTGGCTTTGCTGGGTTTTGATCTGCTCTTCTCTTTCCTTGATGACCTTTTCTTCTTATAATAGTCATCAACTTGCTGTGATGGGGAAGGCCTAGACTTCCACTGCTTCTTCTTCTTCAAGAACCTCTGAAATTGTCTTGTGAATGCAGCAAAATCTGCATCTGAATCACAGCTTTCAGAACCCTTGTTTGAACTTTCATAACTATCTTCTGTAACTTCCTTAGGAGGAGATGGTGATTTCCTCCTATTCTTTCTAGTGGCTTCTGCATTGAATGCCACAGTCTTTTCTCTATGCTCTCCTCTTGAGTTTCTTTCCTCTTCCTTCCTCACCATAAGTTGCATTTCATAGGATAGCAACTTTCCAAACAGGGTTGGAGGAGATATCTCTGCCAATTTAGCCACTTCTCATATGGCACAGATCTTTGTATCCCAATCCTTTGATAAGGATCTTAAGAATTTGTCATTCAGTTCATAGGTGCTGAAGACTCTTCCATAGGATATTAGCTCATTCACAATTCTATAGAATTTCTTATAGCACTCAGTTATGCTATCAGATTTTCCTTGTCTAAAGCTTTCATACTCCTGATTTAGCATAGACTTCCTGTCCAGCCTTACTTCTTCAGATCCCTCCATGTAGACAATCAATGTGTCCCACATTTCCTTGGAGGTCTTGCAGTGAATCAGATTCTGAAATGTTGAATCATCTATGGCACTCACAATAATGTTCTGAGCTCTTTTATCCATGGTTGCCAAGATGATTTCATCCTTGGTCATTTCTGAATAACTCTTTGGAGTTTGGATATTTGCATCAAGAACTGATACCTTCATTGGAATGAAGGGGCCTTCCTGTACTGTGATGTAAATTCTTGGGTCAGACGCTTCCATAAACAGTCTGACTCTTTCTTTCCAAATTCCAAAAATTTCTTTCTTGCATATGGGTAATTTCATAGACCCTAGCTCCTTATGATTCTCTCCAGAACCCATCTTCTTGAATCTTGAATCTGCCTTTCAGATCTACCTCAGACTGTTAAGTCCTTTTTGAGGAACCTCGCTCTGATACCACTTGATAGTTTTACTTTCAAGACAACCTAAACACCTAGAGGGGGGGGTGAATAGGTTCTACTTTTTATAAAAACTTTTAGGCAGAATTCAATTCAATGGCTAACACAATAATCACAGCAATCACAGAAAATAAAACATCACAGATTGCACAATGATTTATAGTGGTTCCCCAAGGTCTGGGTACATCCACTTTCCCCCTTCACCTATCTAGCAGTATGCTAGATTCGGCCAAACTTCCACTACTCTCAGATCAACAGATCCTACAACTCAGAACCCAACTGGTTCCTACAACTCAGGCACAACAGCCCTACCTCAGCCTTGCCCCAAGGTCTACAACTCAGAGAAGACCCTTCTCCTACACTCAGCCTTTATAACACAGGCTTACAACTCAGATCTGTGTAAACAGATCCTACAGAAATATAGAAAATATTATTTAACTGTCTTGCCTGAATTGAGAGAGAAAAGGCCAAGACAATTCTTGATCAGCTGATGAAATCAACTGTATCTGAGCTTTCTTCAAAGCTTCTTGAATATGAACTTAGCTGAGTTGATTTCCAAACAGCTTCTTGAGAATCCACTGGTGGTTTCTTTCTTCTTCTTCAATTTCTGGCTTGATCTCTCTCTATCCAGCACTTTGAATGATTCTTCTGAATTCTGATTAGAACTCTTCTTTGATCTATCCTTAGATAGTCTTCTTTGATCTTCCGGAGAAGATCTTCTTAAGTGCCTAGCACTTTCTTGAAATGAATTGGATTGTAATCCTTCTCAACTTTTTGATTCTTATCAATGTTTTCAAAAGTTACTTTCTCCTTATGAATCTGTCTATTTATAGACTTTCTTCATGGTAACCGGCTGATCCGGTTTCTAACCGTTTTCTGACAAGTCTGACAGCTTCAGTTAACCGGTGGTAACCCACAGCTGTCAAGTCTTCAACCAAGTCCTGTGCCTTAGTCTTGAACCACAAGTTGTCGAGACAATCTGTCAGAAAGTGTCGAGACCATCTGTCTATCTGTGTCGACATAATTGACTTTGGTGTCGACACAGTCTTCAGTGATGTCAACTAAGTTGCCTTTGAGTCGACACAGCTTCTTCTGAAAATAACTTGGTCTTGACTCTTCAGTGTGTCGACACAAGTCCTGTGTGTCGACACAGTTGTTGTAGAATCATAACTTAGTAAGTGTCGACTTAGCCTTCAGGTGTCGACACAGTCTTCTTTTAACACTGCTATAATGTGTCGACTCAATCACAATGTGTCGACACATTCTGCTGATGTAGACAAACTTGAGGTCGACTATATTCTTCTGTGTCGACACATTTTCCCAATGTTGAGGTCGACGCTTTTCTTCTGTGTCGACACAAATTCCCAGTGTTGTGTCGACTTACTTCTTCTGTGTCGACACACTTTCCCAGTATTTGTTGTAGACTAACTGCTATGTGTCGACATATTCTCTCTGTGTCGACACTTTTTCCCAGTGTAGTTGTAGACTAACTGCTATGTGTCGACACTGCTTCCCAGTGTTGTGTCGACTACTTTCTTCTATGTGTCGACACATCCTTCTCTGTGTCGACACTTGGACTTAGAATTTTTTTGCATACTTTATCAATTCTTCACCTGCACATGTCAACTCAAAACAACATCAAATACACTTTGATGTATATCATTGAGCTAGGTTGGGCTTCTTCAAATCAGGTACACATTTTCCAATGTACCCAACATCGCCCCTGGGAGTACTCGCCCCTGGGATTACTCGTCGCCACTGGGAGTACTTGTCTCCCCTAGGAGTACTCATCGTCCCTAGGAGTACTCGTTGCCCCTGGGAGTACTCGTCGCCCCAAGGAGTACTCGTTGCCCTTGGAGTACTCATCGCCCCCTGAGTACTCGCCGCTGGAGTACTCGCCCCAAGAGTACTCCCCCCTGGAGTACTCGACCCTGGAGTACTCTCTTTGCTGGAGTACTCGCCAAGCTCGTCAGGCCAGCTCATCAGGCCAGCTCGCCCAGCTCGTCAGGCCAGCTCACCCAGCTCATCAGGACAGCTCGCCCAGCTCATCAGGCCGACCCACTCTCCATGCCGCAAGCTCGCCAGGCCGCCGTCTCTCCTAGGCCACCGCCGTCTTGCCTAGCCGCCTACTCGCCCGGCCTTAGCTTTCCTTGACGCTTGCTCGCCCGGCTTGAGGGGCTGCCTCTAGTGGGCTGCTTTTAGCTGTTTAGAACAGCGGGATTTGGCTGTTAGTGATGATCTATGCGAGCTCCCCAACCCATCACCCTTCGTAGGAAGGGAAGAGTTCATGGTGTCCATCCAAGGCATCATGGAGATGTTGCGAAGTATTTCCCCTCGAGCTGACAGCTCAACCCCCACCCCAAGGGACTGGCTCCCAGGGGTCTCGGCGAGCTGATCCAGAGTGGTCTCGGCGAGCTGCCACCAAGGAGCATAGGAAAGATGACTCCAGCAAGAGGAGAAGGAAGTGCACCGGGGAGAAGGCCTGGGAAGGAAAGAATGGGAGAGGGGGTCGAGCGAGACCTCACCGGCCGTGAGTTGTTCTCCAGCCCAGTGAGTGCCAGCCTCCTAGGTGACCAAGTTGCGCGAGTAGAGCTCGTGAGACCACCAATGAAGGGGTTACCCTTCAGCGAGTTGATCATCTCGGCTCCCGTTCCCGAGGGGTTCAGAGAGCATGACATGGCCTATTATACCGGGAAGGATGACCCCGTCCAGCAACTGCAGTGGTTCGAGGATGTCATCTCCATTAGGTCGATGACAGATGCTTTCAAGTGCCGCCTCTTCGCAATCGCATTGAAAGACAAGGCAAGGGACTTGTTCCACCAACTCCCTCCGAGATCGATCTACGGGATCGAGTACTTGAGCCGGAGCTTTCAGCTTCGCTTCTCCACCTTCAAGAAGAGGAAGAAGAATCCTGATTCCATCTTCTTGATAAGACAAATGGCCGAGGAGTCGCTTGCCCACTACATTGACAGGTTTCAAGAGGAGATCCTGGATATCTAGGAGATGTCGGGGTATGCCCTTCAGATGGCTTTCACGGTGGGGTTGCGCGAGGGTTCTTCAAGATGAGCCTAACCCGAAAGGCCCCCCTTTCCTTCGAGGAGCTGATGGAAAGGGCAGTAGAGGAGATAGCCAAAGAGGCGGCCAACCCTGCATTTGTCAAGAAGTTGGCAAGGCTAATAGAGGCGGAGTCGAAGGAGCAATTTGGCTCGAGACATCAGGAGGGAAGACGGAGAGAGGAGCAGAGAGCTTAGGAGTTCATGGAATAGGAGGGTCCAGAGCCAGGTTAGAGGCAGCAGGGAGGACCTGCCCAGGGTTTAGGGAGAGATCTCATCCAGGGTAGGGGGTTTTCATGGAGACCAAGGAAGGTTCAACTTTCAAAAGCAAGCCCCTGAGCAGCTCCTACCCCCACCATAGCAAGCGATGGAGATTGGTCGAAGGGAGAGGAGGAACCGCACGAGGAAGAGGAAGAGTCAGAGTATGGTTACCTTACTGTGAGTTCCACCAGGAGGAGGGCCATGCAACAGCTACTTGCCCCGAATTCCTAAAGTTGAGGAGGACCAGAGCCCCGGCACCACAACCTCAATAATAGAAAGATCTGGTACGGATTGAACAAGTCCAAACTGAGGCGGCATAGGGGAAAGATGTGAGGATAGGGTTGATGTGGTCACCCGGGGAGGGATCCTTTGATTCACGAAGAAAGAGGAAGGTACACGAAGTAGATCATCTCTTGTAATGAACTTTGTTTGCATTGTATCAACTATGATTAATGAAAAAGACCACCGGAAAACATTTGTGATCAAGGCCTTACCCCGAGATGAAACCACTGACCAGGTTCCCACTAGCTGGCAGGGCAGGTTGATCTCTCGGAGGGGTGAGTAGGCCTTACCCCAAGATGATTCCGCTGATCAGACTCCCACTAGCTGACAGAGCAGGTTGATCTCTCGGAGGGGTGAGCAGGCCTTGCCTCGAGATGATTCCACTGACCAGGCTCCCACTAGCTGGCAGTGCACGTCGATCTCTCGTGGAGGCTAAGTCCTTTTAGCTCCCAGATGGTTCTGCTGACCAGGCTCCCACTAGCTGGCAGGGCAGGTCGATCTCTCGTGGATGCTAAGTCTTTTTAGCTCCGAGATGATTCTTCTGACCAGGCTCCCACTAGCTGGCAGGGCAGGTCGATCTCTCGTGGAGGCTAAGTCCTTTTAGCTCCAAGATGATTCTGCTGACCAGGCTCCCACTAGCTGGCAGGGCAGGTCGATCTCTCATTGAGGCTAAGTCTTTTTAGCTCCGAGATGATTCCGCTAACCAAACTCCCACTAGCTGGCAGGGAAGGTCAATCTCACGTGGAGGCTAAGTCCTTTTTAGCTCCGAGATGATTCTGCTGACCAGGCTCGCACTAGCTGGCAGGGCAGGTCGATCTCTCATAGAGGTTAAGTCCTTTTAGCTCTGAGATGATTCCGCTGACCAGACTCCCACTAGCTGGCAGGGCAGGTCGATCTCTCGTGAAGGCTAAGTCCTTTTAGCTCCGAGATGATTCCGCTGATCAGGCTCTCACTAGCTGGCAGGGCAGGTCGATCTCTCGTGGAGTCTAAGTCCTTTAAGCTCTGAGATGATTCCGATGACCAGGCTCTCACTAGATGGAAGGGAAGGTCGATCTCTCGTGGAGGCTAAGTCCTTTTAGCTCCGAGTTGATTCCGCTGACAAGGCTCCCACTAGCTGGCAGGGCAGGTCGATCTCTCGTGGAAGCTAAGTCCTTTTTAGCTCTGAGATGATTCCGCTGACCAGGCTCCCACTAGCTGGCAGGGCAGGTTGATCTCTCGTGGATGCCAAGTATTTTTCACCTGGAGGGGATCTCGTCACCCAGGTTTCCATTAGCTGGCATGGCGGGTTGACCCCTCAGGGGGGTTAAGCAAATTCTTCTCAAAGAGTCTAAGTTTCTTTTCGACCGCGCAAAAGAACTACACTCTGCGAATACGTTGGGTTGGATGTTTCTTTCCGAGCGTGGAACTCGCTCGAAAAGAGCAGGGGATTGTGTACAACCCCGTATTTGCGAAGTGCTAGCCTTCCAATAGGCGCGGGGCTAGCTATGCTTTTTTAAACCTTTTGAGGGGTTTGACACTCTTGGTGGCCAATTTAGGCTCAATATTCATAATATACTAGTAGGGGGAAGAAAAATTTGCTTAGCTTACTAAGTTCCTGGGAGTACTCGTCGCCCCTGGAGTACTCGCCCCTGAGAGTACTCGCCCCTGGGAGTACTCGCCCCTGGGAGTACTCGTCGCCCCTGGGAGTACTCGTCGCCCCTAGGATTACTCGTCGCCCCTGGGAGTACTCATCGCCCCTGGGAGTACTCGTCGCCCCTGTCTCCCCTGGGAGTACTCGTCGCCCTTGGGAGTACTGGCCCCAGAGTACTCGTCGCCCCTGGGAGTACTCGTCGCCCCTGGGAGTACTCGTCGCCCCTGGGAGTCGCCCCTACTCGTCACCGTCCCCCTGGAGTACTCGTTGCCCCTGGAGTACTCGCCCCTGGAGTACTCGCCCTTGGAGTACTCGCCCCTGGAGTACTCGCCCTTGGAGTACTCTCTCCTGGAGTACTCGCCCCTAGAGTACTCCCCCCTAGAGTACTTGCCCCTGGAGTACTCACCCTATTGGAGTACTCGTCAGGCAAGCTCGCCCAACTCGTCAGGCCAGCCCGTCTCGCCAAGCCGCTAGCTCGCCAGGCCGCCGTCTCGCCTAGGCCACCGCCGTCTCACCTAGCCGCCTACTCTCCCGGCCTCATCTCGCCATATCGCCTGCTTGCCTGGCTTGAGGGGTTTCCCCTAGTGGGCTGCTTTTAGCTGTTTAGAACAGCGGGATTTGGTTGTTGGCAGACCAATTTGGGGGCATTTCGGTAATTTTAGGGCAGCAGAATTTGGGTTTTGGCAAGCCATTCCCAGAAAACTATAAATAGACCCTTGAGGGTGCCTTAGAGAGCATTGCTTCTTAGCCACTTCTTTCCCTCTGCTCTTTTCCTCCAAGGCACCTAGCTCAAGAATTGGCTAGGGAGGGGAGACCTCAAAGGTCTTCCGGGTGTGAGGTGGGACCTCCACGCTAGAGCCGAGGGTCTTTTCCCAGCTTCTTGAGTCTTTGGCCTGTGATGTTCTTCTGAGTGTAGTAGGTGTGAGGTCACCCCTTTCTTAGGACCCCGAACTCCACGAGATACCAAGTTTTTGGTTTCAACAGTTATGATGTATACAAAATTTGATCACGTGAAAATAATTCAGGCTAGAAGGGTGAGTTTTTGAATTAGAATCGCATAGGAGCATTAAGCCATCCGGTAGCATTGGTAAGGATATGAATAAAGTAGCAAATCCCCGGACATCTAAGGAACTTCATCTACTTTTTTGTTCAAACAGATGATGTTTGTTAGGTGATTCTTAACGAATAACTATTTAATTCATGCATTTACGAACGCCCCCATCGTGCCAAACGGAGCCTTTAACACGATGGACGAACTGTTGCCCCCCCCAATTGCTCATATTTGACACTGTGCATCCCAAAAATTTAAGGATTCATTTGGCGCAGTGTTTGGAGCTCTCCGTTTGGGGAAAATGTCATCGCACGGCGGGTAACAAAATGGTCGTCGGCTATATTTGCTCCATTTGCACCCGCCACGCCATGGAAAATAGAGGAAAACGAAGGGATTCCAACAACGACCCCCCTCTGGTTCCAAAAACACTCCTCCCACTGCCTGAGGAAAACGCCATACCAAATGAAGTTTAAATATAATACTTTGCACACCCCGTTTGCATTTATTTTGATACTTTACACCCTAGGGCATCCTAATGAGGGGGTATTTTCGTTCTCCTTCCTTACCAATAGACATAAACACCTGATTCATTCTTAGCGGCCTAAAAACTTTCAGGTATAGCTCATTTTATTTAAAGAATTTGTCTCATCTGGACCGAAAATACCTCTTAAATTTAAGCCTGGAGCACAAAGTGTCATTGTTGAAACCAAAACTTGGTCTCTCGTGGAGTTCGGGGTCCCAAAAGAGGGGTGACCTCACACCTACTACTCTCGGGGGAACGTCACGGACCAAAGACTTGGGAAACTAGGAACAAACCCTTGGCTCTAGCGTAGAGGTCCCACCACACACCCGGAAGGTCACAAGAGCACTTCCCCACCCTCACTAATGGATGAGCCGGGTATCTTGGAGAGCTCTCTCAACTCAACCAAGAAGAAGAAACAAGGGAGGAGGAAGCCAAAAACTCATCCCCTCCAAAGGTACCCAAGGGGGTCTATTTATAGTTTTTTGGGGATGGTCTGCCAATAACCCCATCCTGTTGTTCTAAAATGACCAAAATGCCAACAAACTGGTCTGCCAAAAGCCAAATCCTGCTACACTAAACATCTAATCGCAGTCAACCAGGGGCAGACCGTCGAGCTGGGCGAGCAGGAGACAAGTCCTGGGGGGTACTCGGCCTGGGCGGTACTCGGCCTGGGCGGTACTCGGCAATCTGGGCAGTACTCGGCGGCCTGGGGGGTACTCGGCGACCTGGGCGGTACACGGTGGCCTGGGCGATACTTGGCGGCCTGGGCGATACTCGGCGGCCTGGGGGGTACTCGGCGGCCTGGGGGTACTCGTCTTGGGCGGTACTCGGCGGCCTGGGCGGTACTTGACGACCTGGGGGGGTACTCGGCCTGGGCGGTACTCAACAGCCTAGGGGGTAATCAGCGGCCTAGGGGGTACTCGGCGGCCTGGGGGGTACTCAGCGTCCTGGGGGGGTACTCGGCGGCCTAGGGGGGTACTCGTCCTGGGCGGTACTCAACGGCCTAGGGAAGTACTAGGCGGCCTGGGCGGTACTCGGCGGCCTAGAGGGTACTCGTCCTAAACAACCCCTCAAAGGGGCCTGGGGAGAGACAAATATTTCATCCCCCCTACTAGTTTAAAACACAAATCCATACTAAATTGGCCTCCAAGAGTGCAAAACCTTCATAAAAGCTTAAAATTGCACAACAAGCCTTACGCCTGCTAGGAGACACTAACTCTGCGAATACAGGGTTGTACACAATCCCCACTCTTTTCGAGATTAACAAAAGCTCGGAAAGAAACATCCAACCCAACGTATTCACTGAGTGGCCCCTTCTCGTGGTTTGAGAGATACTTGGCCTCTCCGGGGAGTCGACCTGTCTTGCAACCTAATGGGAGCGTGGGTGACGAGACAACCTCGGGGTGAAAAACACTTAGCCTCTCGAGGGGTCAACCTATCGTGCCAGCTAATGAAAGTCTGGGTGACGAGACAGCCTCGGGGTGAAAACACTTAGCCTCCTGAGGGGTCAACCTGTCATGCCAGCTAATGGGAGCTTGGGTGACGAGACACCCTCGGGGTGAAAACACTTAGCCTCCCGAGGGGTCAACCTGTCATGCCAGCTAATGGAAGCCTAGGTGACGAGATAGCCTCGGGGTGAAAACACTTAGCCTTCCGAGGGGTCAACTTGTTATGCAAGCTAATGGGAGCCTGTGTGACGAGACAACCTCGGGGTGAAAACACTTAGCCTACCGAGGGGTCAACCTTTCATGCCAGCTAATGGGAGCCAGGCTGACGAGACAGCCTCGGGGAGAAAACACTTAGCCTCCCGAGGGGTCAACCTGTCATGCCAGCTAATGGGAGCCTGGGTGACGAGACAGCCTCGGGGTGAAAACACTTAGCCTCCCGAGGGGTCAAACTGTCATGCCAGCTAATGGGAGCCTAGGTGACGAAACAGCCTCGGTATGAAAACACTTATCCTCCTGAGGGGTAAACCTGTCATGCCAGCTAATGGGAGCCTGTGTGACGAGAAAGCCTCGGGGTGAAAAACACTTAGCCTCCCGAGGGGTCAACCTGTCATGCCAGCTAATGAGAACCTGAGTGACGAGACAGCCTCGGGGTGAAAACACTTAGCCTCTCGAGGGGTCAACCTGTCATGCCAGCTAATGGGAGCCTGGGTGACGAGACAGCCTCGGGGTGAAAACACTTAGCCTCCTGAGGGGTCAACATGTCATGCCAGCTAATGGGAGCCTGGGTGACGAGACAACCTCGAGGTGAAAACAGTTAGCCTCCCGAGGGGTCAACCTTTCATGCCAACTAATAGGAGCCTGGGTGACGAGACAGCCTCGGGGTGAAAACACTTAGCCTCCCGAGGGGACAACCTATCATGTCAGATAATGGGAGTCTGGGTGACGAGACAGCCTCGGGGTGAAAACACTTAGCCTCTCGAGAGGTCAACCTGTCATGCCAGCTAATGGGAGCCTGGGCGACGATACAGCCTCGGCGTGAAAACACTTAGCCTCCCGAGGGGTCAACCTGTCATGCCAACTAATGGGAGCCTGGGTGACGAGACAGCCTCGGGGTGAAAACACTTAGCATCCATGAGTGGTACCGCCGGACCTGCCAGCTAGTGGGAGCCTGGCAGCGAGACCGTTATCGGAGCAAAAGACTTGTGCTTCCACGAGAGGTACCACCGGACCTGCCAGCTAGTGGGAGCCTAGCAGCGGTACCGTTATCGGAGCAAAGGACTTGGGCTTCCACGAGAGGTACCACTGGACTTGCCAGCTAGTGGGAGACTGGCAGCGGGACCGTCATCGGAGCAAAGGACTTGGGCTTCCATGAGAGGTACCACCGGACCTGCCAGCTAGTGGGAGCCTGACAGCGGGACCGTAATTGAAGCAAAGGACTTGGGCTTCCACGAGAGGTACCATCGGACCTACCACCTAGTGGGAGCCTGGCAGCGGGACCGTCATCGGAGCAAAGGACTTAGGCTTCCACGAGAGGTACCACCGGACTTGCAAGCTAGTGGGAGCCTGGCAGCGGGACCGTCATCGGAGCAAAGGACTTGGGCTTCCATGAGAGGTACCACCAGACCTGCCAGCTAGTGGGAGCCAGGCAGCGGGACCGTCATCGGAGCGAAGGACATGGGCTTCCACGAGAGCTACCACCGGACCTGCAAGCTAGTGGGAGCCTGGCAGCAGGACCGTCATCCGAGCAAAGGACTTGGGCTTCCAGGAGAGCAACCACCGGACCTGCTAGCTAGTGGGAGCCTTGCAGCGGGACCGTTAGTGGAGCAAAGGACTTGGGCTTCCACAAGAGGTACCACCGGACCTGCCAGCTAGTGGGAGCCTTGCAGCGGGACCGTCATCAGAGCAAAGGACTTGGGCTTTCACGAGAGGTACCACCGGACCTGCAACCTAGTGGGAGCCTGTCAGCGGGACCTTCATCGGAGAAAAGTAACTTGGGCTTCCACGAGAGGTACCACCGGGCCTGCCAGCAAGTGGGAGCCTGACAGCGGGACCGTCATCGGAGCAAAGTACTTGGGCTTCCACGAGAGGTACCACCGGACCTGCCAGATAGTGGGAGCCTGGCAGCGGGACCGTCATTAGAGAAAAGGAACTTGGGCTTCCATGAGAGATACCACCGGGCCTACCAGCTAGTGGGAGCCTGGCAGCGGGACCGTCATCCGAGCAAAGGACTTGGGCTTCCACGAGAGGTACCACCGGGTCTGCCAGCTAGTGGGAGCCTAGCAGCGGGACCGTCATCGGAGCAAAGGACTTGGGCTTCCACAAGAGGTACCACCGGGCCTGCCAGCTAGTGGGATCCTTATAGCGGGACCGTCATCAGATCAAAGAACTTGGGCTTCCACGAGAGGTACCACTGGGCCTGCCAGCTAGTAGGAGCCTGACAGCGGGACTGTCATCGGAGTAAAGGACCTCGGCTTCCACGAGAGGTACCACCAGAAATGCCAACTAGTGGGAGCCTGACAGCGGAACCGTCATCGGAGCAAAGGAACTTGGGCTTCCACGAGAGGTACCACCGGGCCAGCCAGCTAATGGGAGCCTAGCAGCGGGACCGTCATCAGAGTAAAGGACTTGGGCTTCCACGAGAGGTACCACCGGACCTGCCAGCTAGTGGGAGCCAGGCAGCGGGACCGTCATCGGAGCAATGGAACTTGAGCTTCCAAGAGAGGTACCACCGGGCCTGCCAGCTAATGGGAGCCTGGCAGCGGGACCGTCATCCGAGCAAAGGAACTTGGGCTTCCACGAGACGTACCACCGGACCTGCCAGTTAGTGGGAGCCTGACAGCGGGACCGTCATCGGAGCAAAGGAACTTAGGCTTCCACTGAAGGTACCACCGGGCCTGCCAGCTATTGGGATCCTGGCAGCGGGACCGTCATCGGAGCAAAGGAACTTTGGCTTCCACGAGAGGTACCACCAGACCTGCTAGCTAGTGGGAGCCTGGCAGCGGGGTCGTCATCGGAGCAAAGGAACTTGGGCTTCCATGAGAGGTACCACCGGGCCTGCCAGCTAATGGGAGCCTGGCAGCGGGACCATCATCAGAGCAAAGGACTTGGGCTTCCACGAGATGTGCCACCGGACCTGCCAGCTAATAAGAGCCTGGCAGCGGGACCGTCATCGGAGCAAAGGAACTTGGGATTCCATGAGAGGTACCACCGGGCCTGCCAGCTAATGGGAGCCTGGCAGCGGGACCGCCATCGGAGCAAAGGACTTGGGCTTCCACGAGACGTACCACTAGACCTGCCAGCTAGTGGGAGCCTAGCAGCGGGACCGTCATCGGGGCAAAGGAACATGGCTTCCTCAAGGTATCCTCAACCCATCCAGCCAGGGAGAGCCTAGCATGGGGAGGTTCTCTTGGGGGGGCTAAGCATCTCAACCAAACCTTACCAAATCTAACATCCTAACAAAAGGAAAATATGATGGGTTACATGACCCCCCCCCCCCCCCCCAACTCAACTGGTCTGGGGCTGAACTCATTACAACATAATAAAAAATACAAGACTCTGCCGAGGCGAGGCTTCTTCAGAGGGTCTTGGCAGGATGGCCGTCATACGATTCCATCCCCTTGGACACTTCCATCCTGCTCAGGCTCTCCATGATCTTCTCCATCTCCTCCGCCTTGGCCAACCAAGAGATAGTGTTAACAACGGTGACATAGTATTGTCTTGCCATCCTGGAGTCTCCCTTGACTCTGACTTGGATCCCTTCTGAGCTGAACTTGAGGCACTGGTGGAAAGAAAACGGCACACAATGGAAGGCGCTGATGAGGGGCCTTCCGAAGATGGCTTTGAAGCTGCTAAGAGCATTAACTATGACGAACCGGCAGTTCATTGAAGTCCCCCCAATTTCACTTGGAGTCCTACTCCACCTTCAACCTCCTTCCTTCTCTCCTGAAAATCCGAACAGGGGCCCGTTTGAGGGCAACACCCTCCTTGGTTCCACCTTCATCTTGTCAAACGCCTTCTTGAAAATTACGTTGACAGAGCTCCCGTTGTCAACCAAGATCCGGGAGACAGTATAGCCCTCGATGGCTGTCTTGATGACCAGCGCGTCGCAGAATGGATCTTTATGGTCTGGAAGGTCCTTCACCAAGAAGGTGATCTTCTCTTCCGGGAGCGGGGTCTAGGATGTCGAAGAGACACTCCGTCGGTACATAACATGGAGGCTCGCCTTCTGAGTGGCCTCGATCCCCACTCCACCGTGGATCACTGCTATTCCTCCTCGGTGCCACTCATCGGCCTGATCCTCACATATGTCTTCCTCCCCCACTCGGGGTGGAACCTCTTCAACCTGCGCCGACGGCTGAGGCTGTGCAGGTCCTCTCACCCCCCTCACCTCTAGGAACTCAGGGTTGTTAACTGTGGCGTGACCCTCCGCCTGGTGGAAGTCGCAGAACGGAAATGCTCCTCCTCCCCTTCGGCGGGTCCGGCGATCTCTCCTGTTGCCTCTTCCTCCTTCACCTATCGCCAAGGCTTGCTATGGTGGGGGTAGGAGCTGTCTCGGGGCTTGCCTCTAGGAAGTTGAACCTCCCTTGACCCCCGTGAAAGTTTCCCCTACCCTGGATGAGAGCTCTTCCTGGAACCCTTAGAAGGTCCTCCCTAGTGCCTCTAGCCTGGTTCCGGACCCTCCTATCCCTGGAATCCCTGAGCTCTCTGCTCTTCTCTCCGTCTTCCTTCCTGATGCCTTGAGCCACCTTGCTTCTTTGGCTCTGACTCTGTTAGCTTTGCTAGCTTCTTGATGAATCCCGGGTTGGCCGCCTCTATGACTACCTTCTCTACCGCCCTTTCCATCAGCTCCTCGAAGGAAAGGGAGGCCTTACGGGTCAGGCTCATCTTGAAGAACCCCTCGCGCAACCCCACCGTTAACGCCATCTGGAGGGCATACCCTGGCATCTCCTGGAACCTGTCAACATAGTGGGTCAACGACTCCTCGTCCCTCTGCCTTATCAAAAAGATGGACTTGGGACTCCTCTTTCTCTTCTTGGAGGTGGATTAGCGGAGCTGGAAGCTCCGGCTCAAGTCCTCGAACCCATAGATTGACCTCGGAGGGAGTTGATGAAACTAGTCCCTTGCCTTCTCCTTCAACGTGATCGCAAAGAGGAGACACTTGAAGGCATCCATCATCGCCCTGATGGAGACGGTATCCTTGAACCACTACAGGTGCTGGACGGGATCATCCTTCCCGGTATAGTAAGCCATGTATGGCTCTCTTGAACCCCTCGGAAACGGGAGCTGAGATGATCAGCTCACTGAAGGGTGACCCCCTGAGGGGTGGTCTCGCAACCTCTACTCGTACGACCTGCTCGCTTAGATGGCTAGCACTCGCCGGACTGGGGAAACAACTCTCGGCCGGGGAGGTCGCGCTCGACCCCCTCTCCCATCCTCTCTTTTACCAGGTCGCCTACTTGGTGCACTTCCTTATCCCCGTGCTGGGGTCATCTCGCATGTGCCCCTGGGAGGCAGCTCGCCAAGACCACTCTGGGTCAGCTCGCCGAGACCCCTGGGAGCTAGTCCCCGGGGGGTGGGGGTTGAGCTGTCAGCCCGAGGGCCAATGCCTCTCAGCATCTCCATGATTCCTTGGATGGAAGCCATGAACTCCTCCCTTCCTACGAAGGGTCTGGGGTTGGGAAGCTCGCCGAGATCATCATCACCACCTCCCTGATCTCCATCCATGTCACTCTCCCGAGATCTTCTGTGTTGGTCACTCTCAACGCTCACCGCACCAAAATGTTGAAACCAAAACTTAGTCTCTCGTGGAGTTTGGGGTCCCAAAAGAGGGGTGAACTCACACCTACTACTCTCGGGGGAACGTCACAGACCAAAGACTTGCGAAACTAGGAACAGACCCTCGGCTCTAGCATGGAGGTCCCACCACACACCCGGAAGGTCACAAGAGCACTTCCCCTCCCTCACCAATGGCTGAGCCAGGTACCTTGGATAGCTCTCTCAACTCAACCAAGAAGAAGAAACCAAGGGAGGAGGAAGCCAAAAACTCATCCCCTCCAAAGGTACCCAAGGGGGTCTATTTATAGTTTTTTGGGGATGTCCTGCCAATAACCCCATCCTACTGTTCTGAAATGACCAAAATGCCCACAAATTGGTCTGTCAACAGCCAAATCCCGCTACACTAAACAACTAATCGCAGTCCACCAGGGGCAGACCCTCGAGTCCGGGCGAGCAGGAGATAAGGCCTGGGGGGTACTCGGACTGGGCGGTACTCGGTGGCCTGGGCGGTACTCGGCGGCCTGGGCGATACTCGGCGGCCTGGGGGGTACTCAGCGACCTGGGGGGTACTCGGCGGCCTGGGCGGTACTCGGCGGCCTGGGCGGTACTCGGCGGCCTGGGCGGTCCTCGGCGGCCTGGGGGATACTCGGCGGCCTGGGGGGGTACTCGGTGGCCTGGGCGGTACTCGGCGGCCTGGGGGGTACTCGACGGCCTGGGGGTACTCGGCGGCTTGGGGGATACTCGGTGGACTGGGAGGTACTCGGCGGCCCTGGGGGTACTCGGCGGTCTGGGCGATACTCGGCGGCCTGGGGGGTACTCTTCGGCCTGGGGGGTACTCGGCGGCCTGGGGGGTACTCTTCGGCGGCCTGGGGGGTACTCGGCCTGGGCGGTACTCGGCAGCCTGGGCGGTACTCGGCGGCCTGGGGGGTACTCGGCCTGGGCGGTACTCGGCGGCCTGGGGGGTACTCGACGGCCTGGGGGGTACTCGGCGGCCTGGGGGGCACTCGACGGCCGGGGGTACTCGTCCTGGGCGGTACTCGGCGGCCTGGGCGGTACTCGGCGGCCCGGGCGGTACTCGGCGGCCTGGGAGGTACTCGGAGGCCTGGGCGGTACTCGGCGGCCTGGGCGGTACTCGACGGCCTGGGGGGTACTCGGCATCCTGGGGGGTACTCGGACCGGGCGACCCCTCAAAGTGGCCGGGAGAGACAAATATTTCATCCCCCTTACTAGTGTAAAACACAAATCCATACTAAATTGACCTCCAAGAGTGCAAAACCCTCAGAAAAGCTTAAAACTGCACTACAAGCCTTGCGCCTGCTGGGGGACCCTCAGTCTACGAATACGGGGTTGTACAATCATATTTAAAATTTTGAAAAACAAAGTGTCAAATGTAAATAAATGGAGAGTGTAATGTTCCAAAAAGCCTTAAATATTAGACGGTTTTAAAAAAAAACAAGAATCTCTCGGGAAAGAAAACTTTTTGGTGTGTTACTTGCATCTAATATAAGGTGCTCGCGGGAATCTCGGCCGTCCGACTTTCAATTTCACCCATCCAACTTTCCCTTATTTTTTAAATGTAAATACGATATTATTCTGTGCACTGTCTGGTTGCACATATTCGTGTACCTAATTTTTGTTCCTCAGGAAGAGCTTCAAGAAGAAAATGAGGTACTAATGATTATAAATGTGCAGGTAAAGATGGATGAGTTCATCAAGACAAGCACCTGCCCGGCCCACTCACAACGGAAACTTTTCTCCATTTTTATTTCCAGATCAAGGGGCATTTCCGTCACATAAAATCTCAACGGATAATTTATCACTGCACGTAGGGAGAGAGAAAAAAAGAGAACTTATAAAGAAGAAAGCTTTCTAGTGGGTGGCAAATGCCTTTCTTTATCTTTCTTTTACTCCAAGCAGCGTCACCGCTTTCTTCCTTCAGCCTTCCTCTCTCTCAGTCCCATTTTCGACTTCCGCAACACTTATATCCGATTTTATTTCGGGTAAATAAATAAATGTCTTCTCAATCTCCTTAGATTCGAAAAACCTGAGAAGAGATACAGAGAAAATTAACTGTCTTGAATTTATTTTCAGCTCCTTCAGATAGAGAAAACAGAGGAGGAAAAAGAAAGCTCTGATTTTGTTGTAGCTTTAACGCCATCCCAATCTCTCTAATCTCAACAATCCTCTAATACCTTGGCAATTTCACTGTTCTGCACGCAAAAAAGATTCATTTTTTTCATTATTCGCCCCTTTTTTGCCTTCTGTGTGGATTCTGGAGCTTAGCAAGAGATGTCGGATATCAAGCCGGAGGAGATCAGCCATCCTCCCTTGGATCAGCTTCAGGGATTCGAGTACTGCATCGACTCCAACCCATCATGGGGTATATTAATTGGAACTAAACCCTGTTTCAGATTTTAATTTTTTTCCCCTACAGTAAAAAAGCTACTTGTTTGATTTTTTTTCACAGGAGAAGCGATTGCCTTGGGGTTTCAGCACTATATTCTAGCGTTGGGAACTGCAGTCATGATCCCTACTTTCCTCGTTCCATTAATGGGCGGAAGTGATGTGAGAATGCTTATTTGCTTAAAGAAATCATTTTTCAGTTCCAAGAAAGATCCAAGTAGTTATGAGATTTATTCAATTTCTAACCTTTTTGTATGGCCTTCAAAAATCAGGATGATAAAGTCAGAGTTGTTCAAACATTGCTGTTTGTTGGAGGAATCAACACGCTGATTCAAACACTTTTTGGAACTCGACTTCCAACGGTCATTGGAGGGTCATATGCATTTCTGATTCCTATCATTTCCATAATACATGATTCCTCTTACAGCCGAATTCTTAATGATCATGAGGTTTGTGAACCAGAAAAAATAAACTAAGGCTCCGTTTGGGGGGACTTTTTTTCACTGGTTAAGCGATTATGATAGCATGAATTGGACATTAATTGCAGAGGTTTCTATTCATGCGGCCGTAACCGCTTGACCGGTGAAAATAAGTCCCCCCAAAGGGAGCCTAAATGTAGATTTACTTTTCCTAATTTGTTCTAAAATATCTAATTGCAGAGGTTTCTACAAACCATGAGAGCTATTCAGGGAGCGCTCATAGTTTCTTCAAGCATTCAGATCATTCTAGGCTACAGCCAGTTATGGGGCATTTGTACGAGGTTCTATTCTCCTCTACATTAAAATTTATTAAAAATCGATCATTATAAATTCATTAAATATTCATGATTATTGGATGATTGATTCTTTTTTTTTTCTGTGTGGAATGGGATCAGATTCTTCAGCCCAGTGGGGATGGTCCCTGTGGTTTCGCTTGTAGGCTTTGGCCTTTTCTACAGAGGCTTTCCTGTGGTAAAGTTACTGCTGTCACTTTTATGTCATAATAAACTTACTGTAGAGCTCACATTTTGATTTATTTATTTTTGTTGTCACCTTTTGTTTTTAATTGTCAGTAATATTGCATATTAATTGGAAGTTGTTCATAAAGCACACATGGTGGTGGCGGTCGTAAACGCATGGGTTAAACCATCATTCGTTAAGGATCACTTAACAAACATCATCCGTTTGAACATAAAATGGATGAAGTTCCTTAGGTGATGAACAGTCGTGAATGCGGTGGTCATGAACCGTTGTTTGTGAACGCCCAAATTTCACCTAAAAAAATTCATGCATGCTCAAAACTGGTTTATTTTCTTGGTAGCGGTCATAACTTTTGTCTTGCCAAACATACATTCTATGATAATGACATTTTTAACCAAACTCCCCGGAGCAAATAAACCACGCCATACGATGCCTGAGTTTATCTCATGCAGATTGAAGATTTATAAAATTATCTCCAATTACTTTGTGAATAGCGTACCATGTGCATCGTGCGGGAATAATTTTGTCTGCCGATTCTACCACCAGCTAGCCAAACACACACATACACAAAAATTCTGCCTCTCTCTCTCTCTAACCCTTTTCTTCATTCAGGAAATATGATTTTTTTAATAATCTCTCGTCCTCCAAATAAGATCACTTCCCACTCTTTACATTTTACAGCCCCAGAGGCAAAAATGTATGACATGTGGCAGAAGTTAATTGGGTAACATTTGGAGACGAACCGGGACAGAAAGATTCCTATCCTCATCTCTATCACACACATGTGACTCACTTATTTAGGCACTGTCCAGGAAAAATTTGCGGTATTTTTCCCTAGGGGCACTGGTCACTGTTGTTTTTCTGTGCCTCTCCAATCACCGTGTTTCTTTGCATTATTTGTGAAGCAAATTTTTTTGCATCATAAAATTTTGATAGAAAATGTTTAAGGACATCTAACTTGTCTTAGGAAATACTATTTGAATGTTGTATTTCACTTTTGTATGTAGTAGTCCTCAGCTGCATACCAACAACAACAACACTCAAGTCTTTATCCCACCATAGTGGGGTCGGCTATATGGATCCTTTGTCGCCATTGCACCCTATCTTTTGTATGTAGTAGTCCTCAGCTGTATACCAACAACAACAACACTCAAGCCTTTATCCCGCTATAGTGGGGTCAGCTGTATACCAAATGTATAATAATTTGGCACATAGGTACAATTTGTTTTTCTTTCACAATATTGTCTAACATGCTCATACTCAGAAAGAGTAGTGCTAAACTCTCCAAAGAGAAAAAAAATTATTTTATTGGGATTTGTGACCAAAGTTTGGCTGGGCAATTATCAAGATTATTTTATCTGGACATGAAGGTCTTGTATTTGATTCTCACCTTGGTGTGAGCCTTGTTAGAAAAACTAAAACAGATAACTCGCAGGAGGTCAATGAGACTTGGGATGCTCTAAGCACTACTTTACTCTTGCTATTCCATTGCAATTTATAGAACTTTTACAGGGAGCCAAAATAGGCACATACGCTAAATAAAGAAATAAGAAACTTAAATAAACAGAGCCTTTAAACAGCCAGCTCATAACATCTAATGTTTTCTAAACATAGCATAGACAAACTAGGAAACTACTAAAAACTGGTAAACGACAAGATGTTTATTCCAACATTCTCCTCCTAAACCTTGTCGTGCTTGCTGTCAATATTGATGAGGCCGATTTTTGACCTTAGTTCATGAAACTTGGTCTTACCAAGCGACTTTGTGAGGATGTCTCCTAGTTGGTCCTCGCTTCTGATGAATTTCACACTAATCAGGCCCTCTTCTGCAGACTCCCGACGAAATGGTACTTTACTCGAATATGCTTGCTCTGTCCGTGGAGTACAGGATTCTTGATTAAAGAAATGGCAGACTGGTTATCCACCCGCAGCATTGGTGCCTTCGGTGTTGTTCCCTGCACTTCTGCCAACACCCGACTGAGCCATAAAGCTTGACTAGCGGCATTTGCAGCCGCTATGTACTCCGCCTCGCAGCTTGATTGGGCCACCACCTTTTGCTTCATGGATTGCCAAGTGATCGGGCTGTTGTTAAGGAAAAAGATCACCCCCGTCGTACTTTTGCTTGTATCGATGTCTCCAGCAAAATCACTATCACTGAAACCAGTTAACTTGGCTTCGCCCTCCTCCTTCCTGCCGAACCAGAGCCCCCAATTTTGAGTACCTGCTACATAGCGTAGGATATGTTTTACCGCGGCGAGGTGGTCCTCCCGCGGATCCTCCAGGAAACGGCTAACGTATCCAACCGCAAATGCTAGATCCGGGCGAGTATTAACCAGATACCTGAGGCTCCCACAACGCTCATGTACTCCGTTGCGTCGACCGTCGGCTGCGTACTAAGCTTGCTCAGCTTTAGGCGAACCTCCATTGGTGCTTGGCAAGGATTGCACTTGATAATGTTGCTTTTTTTCAAGATCTTGCCGGCATAGGCACCTTGACTCAGAGAGATTCCCCCGACGCCCTGTTGTACCTCAATGCCGAGGTAGTAGTGAAGTAGGCCGAGGTCGCTCATCTTGAAAGCTGCCGCCATCTCCCTTTTGAACGCCTTGATATTGTTTGGGCTTGAACCGGTGATCACAAGGTCATCGACATAGACCCCGACCACTAGCTGAGCGTCGCCACTTCGCCTGACGTAAATGGCGTGCTCCGAGGAACTCCTCCTAAAACTGAGTGACAATAGCGTGTCGTCTAGCTTTGCATTCCAGGCGCGCGGAGCTTGATGCAGGCCGTATAACGCCTTCCGAAGTTTGAGCACTTTGTGCTCCTTGCCGGTGATGACAAAACCCGCTGGTTGCTCGACGTAGACCTCCTCTGTAGATTGCCGTTTAGGAACGCCGATTTGACATCCATGTGTTGCACCTCCCACCCTTCGTGTGCTGCGAGCGCAATGAGCAGGTGCACCGAGTCTAGTCGGGCTACCGACGCAAATACTTCGTCATAATCGATGCCGTGTTGCTGTGCGTAGCCCTTCACCATGAGGCGCGCCTTGTGTTTGGACACCGCCCCATGCTCATCCCTTTTTACTTTGAACACCCATTTCACGCCTAGTGCTTTGCGACCGGGTGGGAGGTCAGTGAGGCTCCAAGTACCATTCTCTTCGATTGACTCCATCTCCTCTATCATTGCCTTCCTCCAGCTAGTGATGTTTTCAGCCTCGGCGAATGAGGCAGGCTCGTCGGCGCTTACTGCGTACAACACTTCGACTCCCAGTGCTCGTGTAGCGAAACCAGGCGGAGAGGCCGGCCCGATGATGTCGCTGATGTCGCGGTACCGGGGAGGCATATCACTGTCGTGGTCGGCGTCGAGGTTGTCGTCGCTTATGCCGTCCGGTGAGCCGGGCTCCAGTTCTCCACCGACCGCGCCGGGGAGTGGCGACTGCTCTCCCGGTGCTCCACCTTCAGCATCATCAGTTGGGTGTACTTCCTTCCCCATGGTCGCGTACTCCATTGTGAAACCATCTTCTCCACTACTTGGCTCGATGTCCTTGTCGTCGGCGCCCCAGTCCCACTGAGCTTCTTCTTCAAACACCACGTCGCGTGTCACGTGGACGCGCTTTGTAGTGGGATCGTACGCACGGTAAGCCTTGGAGCCGCGTTCATAGCCGATGAAGATCATTTTTCGGCCGCGGTCGTCCAGCTTCTTCAGGTTTGGCGTTGTGTTCTTGACATATGCGATGCAGCCGAATGTCCTGAGGTGGTGTACCGCCGGTTTCTTCCCATGCCACTCTTCGAATGGTGTCATCCCGGCCACGCTCTTCGTCGGGCACCGATTCAGAAGGTAAACGGCGGTGCTCACTGCCTCACCCCAGAACCACCCGGGCAGGCCTTTTGCCTTCAGCATACTCCTCGCAGTTTCCACCACCGTGCCGTTTCTGCGTTCGACGACGCCGTTCTGCTGCGGGCTGTATGGCGCAGTGTGTTGACGATACACGCCCTCAACTGCGCAGTATTCTGCGAACTTGGCCGAGGTGAACTCGCCACCGCGGTCAGTCCGGAGCGCCTTCAGCTTGACGCCGGACTCGCCTTCTGCCCGCGCCTGGATCTCCTGGATGGCGTCTGCGGCATGATCTTTTGAAGGGATCGTGACTATCCACATGTACCGGCTGAGGTCGTCCACAAGCAATAGGAAATATTTGTTTCCTCTGGGTGTCGCCGGCGTAATGGGGCTGCACAGGTCACCGTGCACTAATTCAAAACGCTGTCGAGCCCGGTACTCTGTTTGTGCTGGGAAAGGAGTGCGCCTCTGCTTTCCAGCTTGGCATGCCTCGCATATTTGATCGACCTGCCCGAGCTCCGGCAGGCCACGCACCAGCCCCTCCCGCGCCAGCTTCCGTAGCGCCGCTATGTTGACGTGGCCGAAACGTTCATGCCAGAGCCATGCTACCCCGTCCTCCCGGCCGCGCACTGCCAGGCATGACAGTGGCGCCATTTTGATGCGTAGAAGGTATAGACGATTTGCCGTCAGGTCACTTTGCTAGCAGCTGTCCTCCAGGCTTGCGGATTCTCATTACCCCGGTGTCGAGGTCCACCTTGTAGCCGCCTTCATCGAGCTGGCCGATGCTGATGATGTTTGTCGTCAGCCGGGGAATGAAATATACCCCAGAGAATGAGCGTAGCTCACCATTTTTGCATATGAACGTGACGGTGCCCTGGCCCTCGATCCGTGCCACCGAGTCGTCCCCGAACCGAACAGTGCCTAGCACCTCCGTGTTCAGCCTCGCGAAGGCGTCCCTGGCTCCTGACATGTGGTTTGTGGCGCCGGTGTCCAGGACCCAGGTTTCCGCCTCCCGCTCCTTCGCCTCGCCGAGATGGGCGAACACCTTCTGCTCCCGGATCTCGATCTGGGTGGCAGCTCTTATTGACTCCGGCTCAGATCCGCAATTTATGTGCTCCCGGTCTGCCTCCTGTAGCACCGGATCAACTTTTGGCAGGCGGTGAGGTGTCAAAAGTTGGAGATGACTTGACTAATAGGAGAGAGGCTTCCTCTTCATCGTATGCTACGTGGGCCTGCTCTTGCTTGGGTTTTGACCAGCAATCACGAGCCCAATGGCCCATCTTCCCGCATCGTCTGCATTCGTCGCCGGTGGGCTGATTTGAATTAGGCGGTCCGTCCCAAGCACCACGCCCACGACCACCGCGCCCCCGGTAGCGCCCACGTCTTCCTCCTCCCCTGTTCGTGCTGCCGCCACCTCTAGTATTGTCGTCGGAGTGGTTCTCCGACTCGTGCTTCTTTCGCCGTGCGTCCCATTCTTCATCCGTTAGATATAGCTTCCCTTCATGCTGTAGTGATGTCGGTGCTTCCTCGAATGTCTCCTCCGCCTCCCGGAGCCGCCCCACCAACTCGGCGACCGTCATGGTTGACACATCCAATAGTGTCTTGATCGCGATCGAGATTTGCTTGAAGCTGGGTTGCAGGCTACGAAGAATTTTGGCGACGATCTCGACTTCCGGCAGATTTTCTCCGAGCGTGGAGAGGTGTGCCGCCATGTTGGTTGGGCGCAGTACATAGTCCTCGACGGTCTCGCCGTCGTTGAAACTGGCGAGGTCGAACTTCCGGCGCATCTGCTGCGCCGTCGACTTCTTCACGCGGTCATCTCAGACCCTCATGGTTGCGATTGCGGCCCAAGCTTCCTTGGCCGTTTCCTTCTTGGCGATTGTCGGCACCATCTCTGTGGTACCGCGCTGCACAAAGCATCGAGCGCCATCATTTCCTCCTGCGGATCGGCGCCGGCTCCTTCAATGACATGCCAGAGAGCCCGCGCCCTTAACTTCACCTTCATTAGGAGTGCCCAGTCGGAGTAATTGGTCTTGGTGAGCACGGGGTAGCTACTCCCGCTGCCTACCTCACGAATCACCCTTTGGATTACAGTGCCGTCAGTCGAGGTGGACGAGTCGGCCTTCTCCATTATTTCGCAAGGCAGGAGGATCGAAACCGGGCTCTGATACCATATGTTAGAAAAACTAAAACAGATAACTCGCAGGAGGTCAATGAGACTTGGGATGCTCTAAGCACTACTTTACTCTTGCTATTCCATTGCAATTTATAGAACTTTTACAGGGAGACAAAATAGGCACATACGCTAAATAAAGAAATAAGAAACTGAAATAAACGGAGCCTTTAAACAACCAGCTCATGACATCTAATGTTTTCTAAACATAGCATAGACAAACTAGGAAACTACTAAAAACAGGGAAACGGCAAGATGTTTATTCCAACAAGCCTTTGGCTTCGTTTGGTGCGGTGGTAGCGGTCGTGAACGCGCGGTGGTCATGAATCGTCGTTCGTGAACGCCCCCGGCCTCACCTAAAAATATTCATGCATTTTATGCTCAAAACTAGTTTATTTTTACCCGTCTCGCCAAAGATACATTCTATGATTATGACATTTTTGATCAAACTCATCGGAGCAAATAAGCTGTGCCAAACTTGTCTACTTATGTAGTAGTTTATTGATTGCTTTGGATGTTGATTAATATTTTATCTTCTGAATGTAATATTCTCTGTAGTTGATGCTTAAAATATTTCTCATGTAATATTTGCTTGTTCATTTACTTGAAAAATATATTTTTTGATTTTCTATTTGTGATCAAAGCTTAGCTGCAACAATTTTCTAATTGCTTCTTTTCCTCGGTTTCTTTTCTGCAATATTGTATCATACCAGTCTTATTGAGAAGTAGTTATTCCAACATCCATACATGTGCTTAGTTTATTCAAGAAAATTGTCTGTTGATTTTAGCTGCAATTCTAGTTCTAACCTTCTTTGTGAATGCGTGTTTTAGAACTGATCACAAAGGCCATTCTACACTGACATTATTTATTGCATCTCAGGTTGGAAGATGTGTGGAAATTGGTGTTCCTATGATCATCCTTTTTGTTGCATTTTCGCAGGTATTAATGTCTTGCTGATTGAGGATTGGGTCATCTACAAACAAGCCTGATATTTTAAAAATAGACGTTAGGATAGATTGTAAATCAGAGGAATCCTTGAGATCAAGAAGGGAGATGAGAGATAATTTAAGAAAAATAAGATGCACATGAGCATAGAGGGTAGATAGGGAGGAAGATACCATAAGATGAGAGTAAAAAATATCTATTTCCAAATGTATAATATTTCATATTGGTGACTTTGAGCCTTCTTTATAGGCTATGACCCATTGCATTGCATCTAATTATATTTAATTGTTGTTTTGGGACTGTTCTAGCTGAGAACATTCTGAGCCAGGCCAGATCCATCCTACACTAGCCTGAGCCGACCCAACTAACCTGCACATAAGTTTTTTGTAGTTTTAAAATATACTTCAAACACCATGCAATAAAGTTAGTTGTTTTTTGAAAATCTTATAGAGTTGTGCCTGTTTAAGAAGAAACTTGGGGAATTATTTTGATCCCTCAACTTTGCATAATTGTAGGGACTCCCCCTAAGTTTACATTGCCAACAAACTTCCTCCCTAACTTTGTACGTTTATGTAAATAAAGTAATTTCGAATGACAGAGGGGAGATCCTTGTAATTTTTAATAATTCAAACAAGTAGAACTCCTTCCTCACTACTGCCTTTCCATTTTTCTCCTGCCCTAGTATCTGAAGCATTTGCATGTGAGAAGATTACCATTTCTAGAGCGCTTTGCATTGCTCATAGCAATTGCCATCGTCTGGCCCTATGCTCACATTCTAACGGTGAGCGGAGCCTACAGATACAGGCCAGAGAGGACCCAATTCAATTGCCGCACTGATCGAGCTAACCTTATCTCCTCTGCACCATGGTTTGTCTACTTCATCCATATATGCATGTATCTTATGCTCACTTTTGTGTTTGTCTTAATGTCACCATGTCATATGATTCATTTTTCAGGATAAAGATCCCATACCCACTTCAATGGGGGGCCCCAACTTTTGATGCTGGCCATTCCTTTGGCATGATGGCTGCTGTTTTTGTTTCACTTGTTGAGGTAACAATGATGTCATTCACAATTCTTTTTCTATTTTACTGTCCAATGAATTCGCCTCAAGGGAGCTCATTTATAGATTTGTATCAAAAAATACATAGTTATTAAACGCCATAGGTTATATTCGTTTCACTTGTTTTTCACTTTCATGTTGAGCGTTCTCAGACGTTATCTTAGGCCAACTCTCGTACCTAGCCTAATACTGATCATTTTGTAACTTTTTTCAAGCTATATTAGGTTTACTCTACTCATTCTCGTTCATAATCCTTGGACATTAGGTAGTCTAATTGGTTCATGTTTGTATATCCTTTGTAGGTTTCCAAACCACCTATGTCCATTTTTGATAAAGCCAATCTCATTATACATCTAATATAGTCATTCCCAATTTATGTTTTTTAGTTTTTGGACACATCCATCTAAACATTAAGAGTGGCTAAAAAGTAGCTTGAACCAAAAAACAAACCTATCCAAGAAAATTGATCTGGTTGATTCTACTTTGTTTTAGTTGATTCTATTTTGGTTTGGTTTAGATTTGGGGTGCTGCTAGAACAAAAGATCTGAAGCAAGACAAATGATGTTAATTTAATGCATGATGCATCTTAAATTGTTTATAGCTTACTCTACCTTTTTAACTACTAATGCATGCAGAACACAATAAATTTGAACCAATCAAAATTCTTGATTTTCCTACACATCACCGTGAAAATTGAAAGTAGTTCAGTTCCATTTGGTTTCATATTTTATTTCAAATGTTCGCCTCGGTTCCGAATACCAAACCATACCCATTCTTACTTAATTAAAATTCTTGTTTTTGTCATCTCCTTAGATAAAACCAAGTTTATTTTACTGCCAAGTACTTGAATCCATACAGTAAAGCCAGCTTAGTTATGGTTTTATATATTTTCCATATTAAGGAGAAACTTGGTGAGAAATCAACTCCCTGGATAATTTTAAGTAGGTTTTATGAAAGAAACTAACTATGTGAGCATCTTCGACTTTGAATCAAAAACCATCACACAAAAAGTTTGTGGTTATCTCAGTCAACTGGGGCATACAAGGCTGCAGCTAGGTTGGCAAGTGCAACTCCACCGCCTGCTCATGTTCTAAGTCGTGGCATCGGGTGGCAGGTGAATAACTTCCTTCCTTTAATTGAAACTTTAATTTGAAACATTAAAAGAGCTGTTTAACTTCATGAATGAAATGAAATCAGGGTATTGGAATCTTGCTGGATGGGCTCTTTGGGACAGTAACTGGCTCTACTGTCTCTGTGTAAGTGTTCTCATCCTATCAATCCTTTCTCTAATAGAAAATTTTTACCTTGTATTTGACAATGTTAAATGTGTAGAAGCTCTTTCATTTCTTCACAAAATGTTCATTAATATGCATGGAAATGTTAAGGAACTAAAACGAAATTACACATGAAGTTGTTTTTCATGAAGTTTTGATATAAGAAATCATATGTTGGATGAAAAAACTAAACAGTATTATTCTTATTTTTCCAAAAAACAAATGTCCTTTTAGATAAAGAATGGAACTATGTATGCCATATAAGTAGCTTTTATAATGTTATAATCCAAAAATGGAAGAAAAAAATGCATGTCATACGCAAACAATTCTTCAAGTTCTCTCCAACAATTTCCTTTATTAATTGCCTTCAGGTATTTTATACTTCCATTTTTTCTCTCCAATTGTTGGTTAAGAAATTTACTTTAACCGTATAGTTTAGCAAAGTTGATTTACTTGTCCAAGATGAGAAATAACATATCAGGAAGACCTCACAGGGAGAATGTAGGACTATTGGGGAGCACAAGGGTTGGCAGCCGCAGGGTAATACAGATCGCGGCTGGTTTCATGATATTTTTCTCCATCTTGGGTTAGTCTTCATGAACCAAAACATCAATAAATAAAACAATATCACCAAATTAACATTATTGTCTGAATCTTGAATCTGCTTGTTTTTTATTGCAGGCAAGTTTGGGGCGCTATTCGCTTCCATTCCTTTCACTGTCTTCGCCGGTGTCTATTGCATTCTTTTTGGTCTGGTTGGTGGGTTTTCTTTCTTCTTCATCTTCATCTTCTTCTTTTTTAATTAACAATCAAATTCCTCTTCTGTTGGCAAATATATATAAATGGCTTTCTCTCTCTCTCTCTCAGCTGCTGTGGGTCTCTCCTTCTTGCAGTTCACAAACATGAACTCAATGCGTAACCTCTTCATTGTTGGTGTGTCCATCTTCCTTGGCTTGTCAATCCCCGAGTACTTCTTCAGCTATACAGAGAGTGCAAATCGCGGCCCTGCTCATACCAAAGCACAATGGGTATGTGGGATTCATTACCAGCTTAAAAAATTATATATTAGTAGTATATCTCATGAAAATCTTTATTATCATCCTATAACTCCTTGTTCAACTATGCATACTGGTTAATTTGGTCATTGAATATTTACTTAGGCTCTGTTTGGGACAGCTCTGGCGGATTGAAAAGCTGCTGTTTGGATAGAGCTGTTTTAAAATAGATTTCTGGGGAGCAGTTTTGAAAAGTTGCAGAGTGTTTGGGTGTTCTGTGCAGAAGTGCGCTCGGAATCACCGGAGAAAGGCCGTCGGGGGCTCGGAATCGCCGGAGGAAGGCCGTCCGAGGCTCGGAATCGCCGGAGGAAGGCCGTCCGGCCTCTGAGCATGTTCCAACTGAAGAAACCATTAGATTTCCAAAACCTGTGAGAGAGAAAGCTATTTTGCGGAAGCTGAAGCTGGGGGAGGGGAGATTTCTGAAGAGCTGCAAAACAGCTCCAGATTTCTGAAAAGCTGCTCTTAAGGAGCTGTCCCAAACAGTTAAAAAACAGCTCTGGCGGCTGGAATAGAGATTCTCCAGCCGCCAGAGCTGCGCCAAACAGAGCCTTAGACTTAAGCCAACTTAGGTTATGTATAAGGTGTTAGGGAGTGATACTAAGGGGAAACTTAGGTTAGATGAAAAAACCAAACTCATATTCAACCCAAAAGTTTCCCCATTGACAACTAACCCAACATGGTATTTCTCTACACCAGATTTACTGGAGTGGGACTACAACCATTCTCTTGCATGCTCCAACTTAGGGTTGTTCTAATAACTTAAGGGTAATATGTACCTCAACTCAATTTTGAGTTAACACTGCAACTAGACATACGCACCATCTCTGACCAACTACTAACATGCTTGATACGAGATTCACCCAAGCGCTATTGGGTTTGGACTTAGTTGACCCAGTTCGACTCTATTGTACTTGCGGTTTAGTTTGGTCATTGTTGTTCTATCATGGATACAGTGTTTAACAATACCATGTGATGTTCTAAGGTGAACATAATGGTACTATTGTATAAGTTTCATTGTATGGTTCTTATGGTTAAACATGAACTAGTTAGGGTGGCATATTTTGATTAAATATTACTTATTTTGTACTCTAGTTAGCAGGTATAACACAATCTCTTTTGCAAACACAATCACTTAGTATATTAGTACTAATCATGGGCTAAAACATCATTGCAGTTTAACGACTACATCAACAACATCTTCTCATCTCCAGCAACAGTAGCTCTTATTGTTTCTGTGTTTCTTGACAACACGCTTGACTTTAAAGACACTGCAAGAGATCGAGGAATGCCTTGGTGGGTTAGATTCAGAACCTTCAAGGGAGACAGTAGAAATGAAGAGTTCTACACTCTTCCCTTCAATCTTAATCGCTTCTTTCCACCTTCTTGAGGATCATTCAACAATTTAGTCATGATAGAGAACAAAATGAAAAGAAGAGTAACTGGAGTGGAGGATATTCAGATTATTGAGCAGCATTGTTAATTCTCTTATGTTTCGAAGGTATTGTTTGGGAAAGAGGGATGCTTTGGGTTAATTCTCTTTGAGTGGAATTATTGGTAAATCCAAGGGCTCCCCAATCCAATATCATCAACTAATTTGGGCGGGTGCTTAACCTAAACCATTAATTATGAGGGTTTTAGGGCCTTCTTAGGATTTACTTAGTCCCTTGTATGCTAATTTATCTTATTTTTTGCTTGAACCTATTTGTTTGTCAATAATTTTGTGTTAATTCGTGTCCTGTGTACATGAAAACTATAATTGGGTTTGTCAAATGGGATTGTGCGGGTCTACTTATGCCCATTTATGATAATAAGATGTCAATTATAGAGCTACTGTCCAAGTCATCTTGTAATAGTGTGTGTTGCGGGTCAGTTGACGCTCCCATGGATTGGAGAAAATTGACCGTCTTAGCTCGAGAATAAGTCAAGTGCGCAAACAGTTAAAAAGAGAACCAATATCAGAACAATGAGACGTTTTATGTGGAAAAAATCACGGTGCCTCACGCAGTTCTGAAAAAATCCACTAGTTTCGGTTGGTTACAAGAGTTTGATTTTCTAAGAGGGTAAAGCTAAGTCTTGAGTTGTGCTCGCGAGAGCAGTCTCTTGACCTGAACTATCGAAGGTGGAGCACACTTTAAGCAGGAGAGCAAACAGAGAGTCAAGTATTCGTCGGTGTTAAAAAAATATGAATATGTGGTTAACCTTGTGTGGCCACACCTTCTGGTGATCATGGGTAGGATTGGCTAACCGCAAGAAATGATGATTGATTTGAACAAATGTATGTGCGGTTACCCTTGTGTAACATCACGTTGTGGTGATTGCGGTTAGAATTGGTTAACCGTAAGATTTTCTGATGAAGACTAGCAGATACATCCGTGGTATATGCTCCATGCTTCTGTATATATGGGTGGTAACCCTTGCATAACCACACCTACCTGTGCGGTCAATTTTTGTATAACCACATTGACCGCACTACTCGCACCTTGGTATATTTCTTGTAAATTAGTCTCACATTGTCAAATTGTAAATTCTCTCGCCTCCATTCTATATAAAGGAGGAAGCACCCATGTAATATGCAGATTTTTTGGAAAAAAAATTCAGTCATTTTTAATTTCTCGCGAAATAAATTTCAATTTCTCACATGATATTAGAGATACACCGATCCCTCGGTTATGCACTATGTACTCACCACTCATGATCGTTGATCCTTGTGCGGTCTTCGATTTTTCTAAGCTCCCGCCCTTTGTGCCATCTGTCTACGGAATTTGATTTTTTATCTGCTGGAGTGCAGACTTCAGTTGTCTAATCGTTCGCCTCCGCTCAACACCGTGCCATACCCTTTGCGGTTGGTGCGGTCTTTGGTTTTGTAACTGTCTGATAGCTTGCACTTTACGGTTTCGCCATCTCTGTTTCTTTTGTGCGGCTACAATACTCTGACCGCACAGTCTTCTTCAGCTTCTCTTTGGCGAGTCCAGGTGTCACTCCTCCTATTTCAAGTCACTCCGACAATATTGGCACACACATTCTGCCTCCCTATCATATCTTCAGGTAGCACACATGGTGCCACTCGGGGTAAGTGACTCATTGACTCTGGTGTCACCAATCATATGATAGGAAATCCTTTTATCTTTTCTCCTTTGGAAAAACATGATCGACATCACCGGTGTTGATAAGATGCTTCCTCATACCTTGTGTGTGGGACTGGTCAGGTCTAGGTCACTCCATCTATCGGACTTGCGGATACTCTCTACGTGTCTACTTTTCCATGCAATTTATTATCTATTACAGCTCTCTCCAGGTAACTATAATGCTCCATCATGTTTGCTTCTACTAATTGTTATTTTCAGAATCTTCTCTCCAAAGAAACACCTGCTACTGAGACTGAAAGCGACGACTTCTACTTCCTTGATAATGTTTTTGCTCTCTCTGTCTCTACCATCTTGATGAGCAAATTTAGTCTATTGCGGACACTCTCTACGTGTCTACTTTTCCATACAATTCATTATCTGTTACAACTCTCTCCAGGTAACTACAATGCTCCATCACATTTACTTCTACTAATTGTTATTTTCAGGATCTTCTCTCCAAAGAAAGGTTTGCTACCGAGACTAAAAGCGACGACTTCTCCTTGAATGTTTTTGCTCTCTCTGTCTCTACCATCTTGATGAGAAAATTTATTTATAGATTTAGGCTCTATTCTTGCATGCATTTTCATTTCTTTCGCTCACTTTATGATGATTTTATCCTAGAAACCTCTAATAATGGAAATGAATGTATTATGAGATGTTTTGGCTTCATAGAGTCGTTCTAGAGCATTTTCATGTATGAGGGAGACCTCTTCTATCTCTCATTTCAATTTTATGTTTTGATATTGCGTGTATGGCTGCGTGGATGTTATTTTCTGGAGTTGTTGAATTTGTTTGCTGCAAGTATAGTGGTTTTGTGATTTTCCCCGGGCATCTCGACCCTTTTCCATTGAGGGCACTACTCAAGCATTTTTCTTGTCGCACAAGCAGTGGCTATTGGACTATGCGTTCTGCACCTCTTTGGTTTTATATTTTGATCATATATACTTTGGGTATTGTGTGCAGGTTTACAAGTGTGAGGTTGTACAAGAACTTTAATCTCTATGAGTTACTACTGGCGCTAGAGATACCGCTAGGCGCATGTCGACTGGACTTGCTCAGCCTAATGAAAATGTCAGCCAGGCTACTTATATTGACTAGACATGCCTAAAAGCCGAGAGCTAACATGTCGACGAGATACAAGATTGACCATACTGTTAGTGTCAGCTGGAAAGAAAGATCGACGTGAGAGCTAATATCGGCGAGACTTGCCTTCTACCACTAGGCGCTAGCTGTATCGCTGGTGTTAGCTATGTCGACTAGAAGAGTATATCTACTAGAAGAAGCATGTCGACTAGAAAGCCTATGTCAACTGGAGAGAAGATATCATCGAGAGAATACAAGTTGATTGGACATATGGACTACCGGCAGGTACTAGGCCTAATGCCGAACACTAGCCATGCCGACTAGAACGATGGATCGACAAAAAGAGTGATGTCGACTTGAAGAGAATGTTAATAAGATAACACATATTTTTTGGAGTCGTGGGCTTCGGCTTGTGGTAGCCCTATCGTCGTGAGTTAGCCACGTCGACTACAAGCAAGGAATGACTAGATGGGTTGTGTCAGCTTAATGGAGATATCGACGAGACCAGGCATATCAACTACCTCCATGTGTTACTTTTAATGCATCGCATTACCTGGAAGTCCACGTCATCGATCCATGTGCTCAATGCAGGAATTTGGTGGAGACCATGGAAGGAAAGATTACTATCGCTTCATGGTAGCACATACCGCTCCGCAGTAACTAGGGTTTGAAAGTCTTTAATTTCAAGGTAGCTAACAACCTAGAGGGGGGAATAGGTTTTATGGTTTATTATTATTATCCTTTTAACTTAGTGTGTAGTTAGTGTTTTAAGCTTTCAAGACAAAACACAAAGAACACACTGAATTTATAGTGGTTTCCCAGATTTTGGGTACATCCACTCTCCTCCTATCTTTCTAACTTCTTGTTAGATAAGACATTTCTCTAAAAACTCAGCTCCAAAGAGCTTACACCTCAGATCTCTCATGATCTCTCAGTCTCTTCCAAGACTTACAACTCAGGCACAAAACTTTACCTCAGAGCAAACTACTCCTACAACTCAGTGATCAAATGATCATCTACCTCAGGTTTGAACTCATGTCCTACAGCTCAGGCTATGGAGGATAGCCCTACTTCAAATCCAAATCTGGATCCTACAGTCAGACCCAAAGGTCCTACACTCAGAGAGTATGACTCTCCTACAGCTTAGGCAAAACTGCCCTACCTCTGGCTCAAAATCCCTACAGCTCAGATCCACACAGGATCCTACCTCAGACCCAAATTAAGGTCCTACACTCAGATCCAAAACTGGATCTTACACTCAAGCAAATCTACCCTATCTCAAGCACAAAACCTTACAACACAGATCCAAAAGGATCCTACAGAAATGAAATTGGTTTGTGTTACTTTGACACAGAGATATTTCTCTGTGTCTACTTCTTGAGCCGAGTTATCTTCGCCCTAAAAATCTTCATAGGAGCAAGAAAATGATCTTCAGTAAATTACTTCCTCTGCTGGAAGTATCTTAGAAATATGCTTCTGAACTTGTTGTACAAGACTAAAGACTTGATTGATCTTGAGTTCTTCAAACAGCAAACCTGAACCTACAGAAAACTGAAGGCTGTTCTTCTCTTTCTTTATCAGAAGCAACTCTGACTTATTGTAGCATAAGAAATTGCTACAGCTAACTGGAATAAACTTTTAGTTCAGTTGGAATGACTTCAAGCTTTTTGCTTGACAGTAATGATGAGGAAGATGATGTCCAACCACAACTTTTATGAAATGAAAGAAACCCTAAAAGTTAAGTTCTTCCATCTAAAGCTGTCCCTTTTATCTTCCACCGATTAACGGCTCCAAGAAGCAGTGGAGACCACCTACAGTTGACAGTTGCAACTTGCTTTAACAGAAGAAGACGTACAGTAGCCCTCCGGCGCTATTTGGCGTGTTCTGTAGCTTTCCCGCAACTTATTTGAACTCTGTTGACTTTTGTTGACTTTGACTGATGCCATCAGTTATGAACTCAGTCAATTTCTCAGATCCACTCCAGGCGTTGAGTGCGTTTAGTGAATAAGCTCACTCAATGAATCTGGACTTAACCAATCTTTTGCTTCCTCAGGCGTTGAGTGCATTGAGTGAACAAGCTTCACTCAATGCCAAAACCCTTATCCAAATTTCTGAACCATTCTGCATCTTGGGCATTGAGAGCGTTGAGTGAACTGTCCTCACTCAATGCCTTTGGACTTGGCTGCAACTTCTGTCTACTAGGCGTTGAGAGCATTGAGTGAAGCTTCATCACTCAATGCTTTTGACTTAGTCGCAATTTCGTCTCTGCAACCTGCTGGGCTTTGATAGTCCTGTCTTTACTCAGCGCTTTTGTTGTCTAGCGTTGAGTGAACTAACTTCACTCAACGCCTCTAGACTTAGTCACTTTTCAGCTTGCCAATGTTGAGCTTTTGACAGACACAGCTATACTCGACGCCATTTGATATATGGCGTTGAGTGAACTTCCTTCACTCAATGCTTGTGGACTCAGCCGTAGAATTTGCTTTCCAGACTGCATGGCTTTGACTATCCACAACTAACTCAGCGCTTTTTTGGCATCTAGCGTTGAGTGAACTGGCTTCACTCAACGCCCGTGGACTTAGGCGATTTTCATCCTATCTAGCATCCTCCCTTGCATTTGGCGTTGAGTGAACAAGCTCACTCAATGCCTATGGACTTAGACAATTTCTGTGTCTCCACATCTTTACTTTGTGTCCACCTATCACATCACTTGGAATACCTTCCCTATCAATGTTACAAGGACTAACCTGCATGCATGAACTTGAACATACATCAAGTACAACTTTGTGTATATCATTGATATGGTTGACTTCCATAAATCTGACTTCTACAAGTCTTAGACAATGTGGGCAATGGACCCAACAATATTCCCTCTATTTGAAGAAGTCAAAACCCTCAATCAAATTTTTGAGTAAATGGCATACACTAATATATGCAGTAATAAAACATTAACTTGGAGAACTTATAACAAGAGAACAAGTTATAGTTACCACACTTTCTTTCCTGTAGAGTGATCATCATCACACCTGCTCCCCCTGAATTGCTGCTACATGGTCTTGATCATTTACTTCTCATATCCTTCTCATAGATCTGATATCACTTGTATCCTCCTTCTCCTATCCTCTAATAGCACCTCATATCCTTCTCCTCCCCCTTTTTGACTTATGTAAATAGTCAGGGAGGCTCTAATTTTCTGCTCCCCCCTTTTGAGTACAGATAAGCAACTCTTACAGCAGTGGAACCACTTGAGAGTGCTGGAGATGTGCTGCTCCTTCTCTACAGGATACCATTTGAATCTACCTCTTCAAGTGCTGTACTTGCTCCCCCTCAACTGAAGCATCATTTATCATGCTTCCTGATAGACACTTTAGCATATACCAGTCTGGATAGTACTTGAACCACATAAAGAGCATGATACCACTGAAGGTATACAACTTAAAAATCTTCAATTAACTGAAGGACTTTTCCACCTGCAAGAAGTAGTATAACCTGCAACAAAGAAATAATACAAGGAGCAATTTAAGCTAAACTAGGTTCAACATACCCAATTCAAACTTGAAGGTGTTGAACTTTGCTTCATCTAGTGGCTTAGTGAAGATGTCAGCCACTTGCTTGTCTGTAAGGACAAACTCAAGGTTGATATCTTCACATTCCACATGCTCCCTAATGAAATGATATCTAATCTCAATGTGCTTAGTCCAGTCATGAGAGACATGATTCCTAGCAATTGAGATTGCACTAGTAGAATAATAATATAAAGGACTTCTACTTATCTGAACTTTATAGTCCTGGAGCTGATGCTGGATCCACATCAACTGAGCACAACAACTACCTGCTGAGATGTACTCTAACTCTGCAGTTGAGAGTGCAACACTTATTTGTTTCTTGCTGCTCCAAGATACTAGTCTTTCTCCCAAGAATTGATAGGTGCCATAAGTGCTCTTCCTGTCCTCTTTACAGCCTGCAAAATCTACATCTGAATAGCCTGTTAGTTCAAACTCCCCATTTATAGGGTACCATAGGCCAAGATCTGGTGTGCCCTTAAGATACCTCAAAATCCTCTTAGCAATAGAGTAGTGATATTCTTTAGGTCAAGCCTGATACCTAGCATAAACACATGTACCATACATGATGTCTGGCCTACTTGTAGTAAGATATAGAAGGGAGCTAATTATACCTCTATTCAAAGTTTCATCAATAGGTTTCCTTGCTTCATCTTTTCCTATAGGCATACTTGACCCCATGGGAGTTCTCATGGTGGAGGCATTCTCCATACCAAACTTTTTGATTAACTCCCTAATAAACTTAGAATGGGATATGGACAAGCCATCATCAGTCTATCTTACTTGGAGTCCCAAGAAGAACTTAAATTCACCCATACTGCTCATCTCAAACTTCCCTTGCATAAGTTTGACAAACTTCCTACAAAGGTTATCATCAGTAGATCCAAAGATAATGTCATCTATATATATCTGGATTAGGATGATCTTACCCTTAGATTCCTTTAGGAATAAGGTCTTGTCTATCTTCCCCCTTGAGAATTTGTTCTCAATGAGGAAGTTAGACAATCTCTCATACCATGCTCTAGGGGCTTGCTTTAACCCATATAGAGCTTTCCTAAGTCTATAAACAGAATTAAGTGAGTTAGGAATAACAAAATCTGGAAACTACTCAACATAGACTTCTTCCTTTAAGTCACCATTTAGGAAGGCTGACTTCATATCCATCTGGTAGACCTTGAATCCCTTGTGTGCAAAAAATTCAAGGAACATTATGATGGCTTCCAATCTTGCTATATGGGCAAAGGTTTGATCAAATTCAATACTTTCTTGTTTGTACCCCTTAGCAACTAGCCTTGCTTTAATTCTTGATTATAATGCCCTTTTCATCAAGTTTATTCCTGTAAATTTACATGACTCCAATGACAATATGTCCTGTGGTCTAGGAACCAGCTTCCAAACCTTGCACCTTTTAAACTGGTTCAATTCCTCTTGCATTGCTATAATCCAAAATTGATCTATGTTGGACTCATCAAATTTCTTGGGCTTAACCTGTGACAGGAAGCTTGAGTATAGTCTTGTGTTGATACTTCTGCTCCTGGTCACCACTCCTTGGCTAGCATCATCAATGATCTGGTGTCTTGGATGATCCCTTAGATGCCTGACAGCAGGAGGCAATCTTTCTTCAATATTAACTTCAGGGGCAGCTTATTGCCGATCTTTATCCACCTCAATTATGCCTGGTACTTCTTTTGGAATCTCCACTCCATCTTGGACTAATGGAGCACCTTCTTTGATGGTTAGCTTATCCATCAACTGTTCTGTACCTGCAGTACTAGAAGAGGAGCTTGGCAGCTCACTGTTAATCATGGTAGACTCATCAAAGACTACATGTACTAAATCTTCTACAACTTGACTTTTCAAGTTATAGATCATATATGCTTTACTATGATTGATGTACCCAACAAAAATCTCATCAAAGGACTTGACAACAAACTTAGTCACATAGGACTTTCCATTATGAAGCACATAATAGTTGCTACCAAAGATTTCGAGATAGTCAAGCAAACCTGGAATAGTCATCAACCACCACAAGGGTGTAGACTTTCCTAATAAGATTATGAACTTGCATAGGACCAAACAAGTCCATATGCAAGAGGTATAAGCACCTCACAGAGTCTTTGGTCCAAATGCCCTTGAAGGATACTTTGGTCTGCTTGCCCTTTTGGCATGTGTTGGGATTTGTCTCCACAATACCTCAGATTTGTAGGAAGTCAGACCTTGAACTAAGATGAATTAAGGTGTATTTGATATTGTGTTTGAGTTGTATGCATGCATGATCTTATTGCCAAGTGTAGACCAATATCAGTCTATAATGGGTCACCAAACACAAGACCATACAATGTAATTCCTCATTGTGTGATCCAAGTTGTTGGCTCATATATAACCTCTCTATTGGGATACACTTCATATACATGCATTTGGACTGATGGACTCTGGAGTATTGAAGACTATCTCAGAAGAAATTTCTCTAAGTCCACATACTCGAGTAGTATCTTCTATATACTCGAGTAAGTGACTTAGTACTCGAGTAGATTGGATTACATACTCGAGTAGTAGTTCTCAAGTTACTCGAGTAAGTGTTCTGTTTTTACTCGAGTAGATCTGAACTTCTCATCTCAGAAAGTTTCTAAGTCCATATACTCGAGTAGTTCCCTGATATACTCGAGTAAGTGACTCTGTACTCGAGTAGATTGATTTTCATACTCGAGTAGGTTTGTAGTTACTCGAGTAGTTTTCCTAAGATACTCGAGTAGTCTATCTTCCCCGTACTCGAGTATTTACAACTCTTATACTCGAGTAGATCTTCAAGTTTTATCTGAGAATTTTTCTAAGTCTTTATACTCGAGTATATCCCTCTTATCTACTCGAGTATATAACCTCCTATACTCGAGTATGTCCCCTCTCTCTCGAGTATTTCTGTTTGAAATTCCTGAATTTCTCTAAGTCCAGATTCTTCGTGTATTTTGAATTAATCTTTTTTGATTGGTCCACCTGTCATCCTTAATTATGTTTATGACCGTTGGAGATCGCCTATAAATAGGTCCTTTCAGATTTGACTAAAAAACAACAACAAAAAGCTAATACAGAGATTTATTTTAAAAAGAGAAAGATTCCGAAAACCCTATTTTCCCGTCGTCGCCATTACCGCTTTCGGAAGAAGCTCTGGATCGTCTTCTATCGGCCACTGCTTTAGATCTCGAATATTCTAGCGATCCAGAATCAAGAAGAATCATCCGATCTCTCCGTGCTTCATCGATCTCATATTTATTCTCTCGATCGTGGTGATTCCAGATTTTAGATCCGTGGATCTCTTTCAAATCTTCCTCAACTATTTCTGTCCAAGCCGAAAATTCTCAAATAAGAAGATAAAGTCAATGATCCAGATCTGTGCTATTTGCTGTTTGTGTTTTCTATTCAAACAATTTTATTGTAGGAGATTTATCTCCGAGTGATAAGAAGTTTTACCTTCCAAGTGTAGATCCACTTGGATCGAGTTTTGTAGGAACGTGGTTCCGAGGTGTAGGATTGGTTTGCAATCCGAGATAGTGGAGTAGCCGAGTCTTGTGATTTGCTAGATCGGTGAGGAAAGTGGACGTACCCAAGATTAGGGAACCACTATAAATCTCTTGTCGTCTGTGTGATTGCTTGATTACTTATCTGTGATGTGTTAAATTTTTTATTCCGCATTTGACGCACATCTCACCTATTCACCCCCCTCTAGGTGATTTAGGTTGACAACTTAGATCTCTCAGCATGCTGAGCAAATGCCATCCTTGGTGCATTTAAAATTAGGATCATTCCTAACTAGCTCTTGACTAAAGAGCTTGTCAATAGTCTTGTAATTCAAATGAGCTAGCCTCTTGTGCCATTGGACACAATATGAGACTTTCTCATTTACCACTAGACAAATAGGAGAGTCTGTATCTAGACAAAGGAAATTTAAGCAATAAACATTTTCACTCCTAGTTCCTATCAAGATGACCTCTTGGTCACTTGACCTCTTAATCTGACACTCATCCTTGTGGAAGATAATGACATAGCCAAGATCAGAGAGCTGGCTTATGATTATAAAGTTGTGTTGCAACCCTTCAATATAAGCCACTCTTGTGATGGTGATGTTGGGTCCATTGATCCCAATGTCCTAGATTTGTAAGAAGTCAAACAGGTCAATGGTATACACATAGTTATATTTGATGTATATTTAAGTTCATGCATATAGGTTGGTCTTTGTCACAATGATTAGACAATATAGTTCAAGAGACAATGACAGGTGGACTCAAAGTGATAGGCTGGAAAGTCAGAAAAATGCCTAAGTTCAGAAGCGTTGAGTGAGGCAAGCTCACTTAATGCTCTCAACACCATACAGCTAATAACGCTGAGAGAAGGCTGACAGTCAAAGCTTACAGTATTGATAAGAAAAAAATTTGGCTAAGTCCACAAGCATTGAGTGAGGTATATACACTCAATGCTCTCAACGCTATATGACCAGAATCGTTAAAGTCAAGGATATGATGTCAAAGCCTAAGCAGTGGAAGCCAGAAAATTGACTAAGTATAGAAGCGTTGAGTGAAGCTTATACACTCAACGATCTCAACGCTATCAGGCAGAAAGCTGAAGAATATGGCTAAGGAAAAAAGCATTGAGTGAAGCTTATACACTCAATGCTCTCAACGCCATCAGAAAGAAAGCTAAAGAATATGTCTAAGGAAAAAAGCATTGAGTGAGGGATATATACTCAACTCTCTTAATGCCTAGCAGAGCTGAAATAATTAAGTTCAGATTCATTGAGAATGGCCTATACACTCAACACTCTCAATGCCTAGCAGTGCTGAAATTTTTCTAAGTCCAGATTCGCTGAGAATGGCCTATTCATTCAACGCCACTCAACGCCTAACGGAGCTAAAGAAAATTCTAAGTCCAGAATTGTCGAAGTATTGCTTCTCCAGTTTTCATCGAGCTGAGCTGTGATTTCGTCGAACTAAGTTCACATTTCGTCGAACTCAGCTTTCACCTATTTGTCAACCTGAGGATTTCTGGAATGATTCTTGATTTCATCAAGCTGAGTTTTGGATTTGTCGAACAAAGTTTTAAGTTCGTCGAACTGAAGATTTTTGAGATGATGCTTGATTTCGTCGAGCTGAGCCTTGGATTCGTCGAACTGAGTTTTGAGTTCGTTGAACTGAAGATTTCTAAAGTATTGCTTGATTTCGTCAAGCTGAGCTCTGGGTTCGTCGAACTGAGTTTTGAGTTCGTCGAACTGAGGATTTCTGAAGTATTGCTTGATTTTGGCTAAGTCCATAATGATGCTGACGTTAGCAAAGTCAACAAGTCAACGATTGTGTAATTGTGTAATTACTGCAAATCGGCATTAACGTCGTCGTCAGTCTACAATGGATATCAATTTGATTAAGCTGAGGTTTTAACCACCGTTAAAACTGGGACACGTGTCAAACATCCCACAAATCGACGAGGTTATACATAACAGTTGAGATTAAGATCAAATTAGTTTTTTTGATTAACATTCTAAAAAACTTGAAGCGGGAGTTCGTCATCTTCATTTGCCATTGTTACAGAACCAAGAACTTTAATTGAAAAATCTCAAGGGTTCCTGAGTTCGCTGGTTTAATCAACATCTACTATAGCAAGAACAGAAGATTTTTCTGAGGATGACAAATCAGTCTAGACAAACCCTAGCTGAAGTTGATTCAGGATCCAAGCTTAGCCAAATTTGAAGATCTATCTTTGGATCATTGAAAAAGAAGAAGATATCTACACAGAGTTTTCTCTGGACAGAAGGAGAGGTAGAGGAATTCATTTCCTGCCAATAAAGGTTAGCTGATTGAAGATATTCATTCTGAATCTTCCCCTTTCATCAGCAAGAACAGGATCAAGGTCCTGAGGAATTTCCAGCACAAGCAGCAGATAGTCAAAGATTGTCATTCTTATTACTGGGAAGCAGATATGGCTGAGAATTACTGAGCCCAGGAAGAAATTAACTCAGAGAATAATTTCTCTTGATTCAAATCAACAAACACTTTCAAAATTAGTGGATTTGTGAAAAATTTGTGTTAAGGCCTAGATTGATTAGGCTGTGTGTGAGATCTGTGAGATCTAATTGTAAAGCCTAAATTATAAAGGATATGTGATTGGATTCCCGTGTGAATCTGTGTGAAGCTATTTCTTCCAGCCTGTGTAAAGGGCAATTGTGCTTGTGTGTGGTTGTCAGGTGATTACTATGTGGAGGACTGTGAGCCTGTGTTGCAAGTCTTAGTGGAGACTAACTGATCTAGTTGGATCGTGCTGTAAGCTCTAAGGAGCCATAGTTTTGGAGAAGAGCCTTGTCTAACATAATGTTAGAAAGGCGGAGAGGGGCTGTGGATGTACCCATACACTGGGAAACCACTATAAAATCCAGTGTGCTGTGTATTGTGTTTTGCTGTGCTGAATATTGTCTTCTTGAAAGTTTAAATAAGTATACACAATAGGACATAAGTCATAGAAGATTTTAAAGAATCAAGAAAAGACTGCAATAACCTATTCCCCCCTTTAGGTGCTTAGTTACCCTTGTAATCAAAGACTTTCAAGTGGTATCAAAGGAAGGTTACTCAAGAAAAGACTTAACAGTCTGAGGAGATCTCTAGGGTAGCTGTCAGAAGATTAAGATGGGTTCAGGAGAGAATTATAAAGAGCTTTGATCCATGAAACTTCCTCTCTACAAGAAGGAAAATTTTGGTATATGGAAAGAAAGGGTCAGATTGTTCATTGAAGCATCTGATCCTAGGATCCATATCACAGTTCAAGAAGGACCCATCATCCCAATGAAGAGATCTATCCTTAATACAAATCTTCAGACTCCTAAGAAGTACACTGAAATGTCTAAGGATGAAGTCATCTTAGCAACAATGGATAAGAGGGCACAAAACATCATAGTTAGTGTCATAGATGACTCTACCTTTCAAAACCTGGTGCACTATAAGACCTCAAAGGAAATGTGAGACGCCTTGATAGTTGATATGGAAGGCACTGAGGAAGTTAGAGATGATAGAAAGTCAATGCTAAATTAAGAGTATGCAGCTTTCAGACAGATTAGGGAGGAGACCATAACTAGCTGTTATGAAGCTTCTTCAGGACAGTCAATGAGTTAAAGAACTATAGCAGGGCCTTTAATAATTATGAGTTAAATGATAAGTTTCTTGGGTCTCTTATTAGAGACTGGGACACTAAAATTTGTGTCATTAGAGAAGTGACAAAGCTGGATGATACTCCACAAACCATACTGTTTGGTAAGCTGCTTTCATATGAGATGCAGCTGACTGCAAGGAAGGAGGAAAAGAAGACTAGCAGAGGTCAGACCAAAGAAACTACTGTGGCCTTTAAGGCAGATAGCTCCAAGAGGATCAAGGAGAAGAATCCTTCTCCCTTAAGAAGGCCAGCTGAGCCAGAAGATTCAGATCAAGAGGAATTAGGCTGTAATATGTCTGATGAGGAGTTTGCTGCTTTCTCAAAGCAGTTTATGAGGCTGATGAAAAAGAAGGGGTGGAGGAGCAAACCTACCTCTTCTTTCCAGCACAAAGAGGGCTACTACAAAAATAAGAAGAAACCCTCCAAAGGCAGGTATGATCCAAAACCTGGTAAATATTTTTCTAAGAAGATTGTTTGTTTCTATTGCAACAACCCAGATCATGTTGTGGCTGATTGTCTTGAGAAGAAAGAAGCTCATCACCATAAGAGAAGCAAGAAGGAGAAAACCTTCATTGCTAAGAGGGAGAAAAGCTGGACTGAGTCTTCCTCATCAGAATCAGAAGAGGATGATGAAGCCTATATTGGGCTGATGGCAAGATCACATGAGAAATCTTGCCAGGATCAACCTGGACCATCTAAGGTACACTCTTCATCCAAGTACAAATATGTGACTGATTAAAATTCAAGTGATTCTTCATTAAGAGATGAAGATGGCTCTGAATCTGAGAAAGACAGAGATCACCTGATTGAAAGATATGGTGAACTTATGGAAGCATTCAGAAGGAGTAAACTGCTGACCAAATAGCAGGCTTAGGAGATTGCATCTCTGAAGCTTGCTGCTTCCCAGCATTTTGAAACAACAACTTTGTTAGAACAAAAAATTAGGGAAGTTAGCCAACTAAAGAACATTACTGTTATTCAGATGGGCATCATAACTTTTAAGAATGAGTTTATCAGGAATCTAGAAAGTAAGCTCTAAAAGGAGAAGGAGCTAGTGGCTTAGTTTTCAAAGCCATGTACTATATTGCTTTTGATAGATTCCTTCTCCTCCCAAAAGGATAGGAAAGGGATAGGATTCAAAGGGAAAACTAGAGCTGGTAATTCCAAAAGGAAGAACAAAGCTGTTCACCACTTTGGTGGTAGGAATGGCAAGGGTGCTAGTGGCTACAAGGCAGCCTATGAGGAGGTTCAGGACCATTTAGGTTTGGGGTACCAGCCCTAGCACTAAAGAAAAAGTCTGCTGCTGTACCTACTGGACTAAGAGCTACTGACAACAATGCTGTTAAACCAGCCCTTAAAAGGAGGTACAATATATTTGAGTGCTGGTGTTATGGCAAAGTGGGCCACTATGCCATTGATTGCAGACACAATAATAGTGTACAGAGAACTAATGTACACTTACCTGTCAGAAGAGCTGCAGACAGGCATGTTCATCTTAAGCCTAACATGCACCTAGGACCCAATGAGAATTGAGGTCCTAAGGATAAGTGATTTATTTCTTGCAGGTGAGTCCAAGTAGCCATACCCCTATATGGTACTTTGATAGTGGTTGTTCCAGGCACATGACTAGAACAAAGTGCATCCTGAAGGATTTCATTCCAGTAAAGGATGGACCTAAGGTGATATTTGGTGGATCAGATAAAGGGATCACCAAAGGTTATGGTAAGATCACTAATGGATTAATCACCTTCACAAAAGTGGCTTATGTGGAAGGGTTGCAACACAACCTTATAAGTATAAGTCAACTATGTGATCTTTGCCATGTCATTTCTTTCCACAAGGATAAGTGTTATATAAGAAGATCAAGTGACCAAGAGGTCACTTTGACTGGAACTAGGAGTTGAAATGTCTATTGTCTTAATTTTCTTTGTTTATCATCTGACTCTCCCATTTGTCTAGTTTTAAATGAGAAAACCTCATATTGTGTCAAATGGAATAAGTGGATAGCTCATTTAATTTATAGGGCTATAAGAAAGCTCTATAGTCAAGAGTTAATTAGGAATGATCCTAACATGAAATGCTCTAAGGAAGGTATTTGCTCTGCATGCCAAAAGGATAAGCAGACAAAAGCTTCTTTCAAAAGCATTGAGACTAAAGATTCTGTGAGGTATTTATACCTTTTGCATATGGACTTGTTCGGTCCAATGCCAGTTCATAGTCTATGTAGGAAGGTCTACATATTTGTGATGGTTGATGACTTTTCCAGATTTATTTGGGTGTTCTTTTTGAAGAAAAAGTCTGAAACCTCAAATGTTTTCAAGATATTTATCTTACAAATACAGAATGAGGTGAATAATACTGTGGTCAAAATCAGAAGTAACCATGGGACTGAATTTTAGTCTGAATGCATGATAAGAATCTGTGAACATCATGAGATTCAGTAAGAGTTTTCTTCTCCAAGAACACTCCAGCAAAATGGGATAGCTGAGAGAAAGAATAGAACTCTCATAGAGGCTGGTAGAACACTACTAAATGACACTTCTCTTCCGGAATATTTCTGGACTGATGCTGTAAATACAGCTTGTCATGTCCTTAATAACACTTCTATCACCAAGAGCCATAATAAGACTCCCTATGAGATTATGAAGGGTAGAAAACCAAACTTTGCATATCTCAGAAGTTTTGGGAGCAAGTGCTTTATACTCAACAATGGGAAATCCTATAAAACTAAGTTTGCTGCCAAAGCCTATGAGGGGATATTTATTGGGTACAACAATCATAGTAAGGCTTATGAGATCTATAACTTGAGAAATCAAGTTGTAGAGGAGTCAATTAATGTAGTGTTTGATGAAACAAATATGATTAACAATGAGCTGTCAAGCTCTTCTTTTAGTTCTACAGGTACTGAACTAATGTTGAAAAAGCTCACTCTCAAGTGAAATGAAGAAGATTCTTCAACAATGCAAGACCAAGAAGAGGGTGTGTGCATTCTAGAGGAAGCACAAGGATCACAAGAAGTAGATGAAGATCAACATCATGAAGAACATGATGTTGAAGCAATAATGCCTCCAGCAGTAAGACATCTGAGGGATCATCCAGACCATCAGATTATTGGTGATGCAAGACAAGGAGTAGTGATAAGGATTAGATGTCTCAACACACCAATGTACTCTTGCTTTCTATCACAGGTAGAACCAAAGAAATTTGAAGAGGCTAACCAAGACAAGTTTTGGATTGGAGCAATGCAAGAGGAATTGAACCAATTTAAAAAATGTAAGGTCTGGAAGCTGGTTCCCAGACCTCAAGGACATAATGTCATTGGAACTAAGTGGATCTACAGGAATAAACTTGATGAAAATGACATTATAGTTAAGAATAAAGTTAGACTGGTGGTTTAGGGGTATAAACAAGAGGAAGGTGTTGACTTTGATCAAACCTTTGCCACTGTAGTAAGACTAGAAGCTATCAGGTTATTCCTTTTATATGCTGCATTCCAAGGATTCAGAGTCTTTCAGATGGATGTGAAATCAGCATTTCTGAATGAAGATTTGAAACAAGAAGTCTATGTGGAACAACCTCCAGGTTTTATTGAACCTTACCATATTGATTTTGTTTATAGACTAAGGAAAGCTCTATATGGGCTAAAGCAAGCCCCTAAAGCTTGGTATGAAACATTGTCTAGCTTCCTCATTGAAAATAAATTCTCAAGGGAAAAGATAGACAAGACTCTATTCCTTAGAGAATCTAAGGGCAAGATCATCCTAGTCTAGATATATGTTGATGACATTATCTTTGTGGCCTACTGATGATAACCTTTGCAGGAAGTTTGCCAAACTTATGCAAGGGAAGTTTGAGATGAGTAGCATGGGTGAACTTAAGTTCTTCTTGGGTCTCCAAATAAGACAGACTGACAATGGATTATCCATATCACAGTCAAAGTTTACTAGGGAGTTACTTAAGAAATTTGGGATAAAGAATGCTTCCTCCATGAAAACTCCCATGGGATCAAATATGTCTTTAGACAAAGATGAGACAGGGAAACCTATTGATCAAACTTTGTATAGAGTGGTAATTGGTTCTCTTTTATACCTCACAACTAGTAGGCCAGACATCATGTATGCTACATGTGTCTGTACTAGATATCAGGCATGCCCTAAAGAGACTCATTTCTCAGCTGTTAAGAGAATTTTGAGATATCTAAAGGGCACATCAGATCTTGGCCTATGGTACCCTAGGAATAGGAATTTTGAGCTAATTGGCAATTCAGATGCAGACTTTGAAGGCTGTAGAGAGGACAGAAAAAGTACATCAGGTTCCTATCAGTATTTGGGTAGAAGGCTAGTGTACTAGAGCAGCAAGAAGTAGACTAGTGTATCTATTTCTACTGTAGAATCAGAATACATAGCTGCAGGATGTTGCTGTGCATAGTTGTTGTGGATTCAGCATCAACTCCAGGATTATAACCTCCAGATAAGTAAAAGCCCTCTGTTTTTTGAATCTACAAGTGCAATCTCTATTGCTAGGAATCCTGTATCACATATCAGGACTAAGCACATAGAGATTAGAAATCATTTTATAAGAGAGCATGTGGAATGTGAGGATATTAGTCTTGAGTTTGTCCCAATAGACAAGCAAGTGGCTGATATTTTCACTAAGCCACTAGATGAAGCAAAGTTCAACACCTTCAAATTTGAATTGGGTATGTTGAATTTGGTATAGCTTCAGTTATTCTTATTGAGGGGGAGCAAGTTCTGCTCTAGGTGCTTCTCTACTCTTAAATAGGGGGAGTAGATAGCATGCTACTCCTAAGCTAGTTCACAGACTTTCAAGTGCTATTTCAAAGAAGTTAAAAAGGGAGAGAAGTGATATAAGAACAAATTAGCAAGGAAGGGGTAGTAATAGAAATAATGAAGCAGTTTGCAGTAGAAGGATGCAGCAAAGCAAGGGGACCACAAGAGAAAATGTGGTAAACTTATTGATAAGTGGTAACTCTTGTTGCTTTAATAATTTGATAAGTGGTAACTCTTGTTGCTTTAATAATATTTGTGCTGCTTATGTTTGTGCATATCATTGACAAAGAATTCTCAAGTAGTGTTTTGACTTCTTCAAATAGGGGGAGATTGTTGGGTCCATTGATCCTAATATCTTAGATTTGTAAGAAGTCAAATATGTCAATGATATACACATAGTTGTATTTGATGTATGTTTAAGTTCATGCATACAAGTTGGTCTTTGTCAGAATGATTGGACATATAGTTCAAGAGACAATGATAGGTGGACTAAAAGTGATAGGCTGGAAAGTCAGAAAAATGCCTAAGCCCAGAAGCATTGAGTGAGGCAAGCTCACTCAATGCTCACAACGCCATACAACTAATAGCGCTGAGAGAAGGCTGACAGTCAAAGCTTACAGTATTGACAAGGCAGAAATTTGGCTAAGTTCACAGGCATTGAGTGAGGCATATACACTCAACGCTCTCAACGCTCTCAACGCCATATGGCTAGAATCGTTGAAGTCAAGGATATGATGTCAAAGACTAAGCAGTGGAAGCCAGAAAATTGACTAAGTCCAGAAGCGTTGAGTGAAACTTTACACTCAATGCTCTCAACGCCATTAAGCAGAAAGCTGAAGAATATAGCTAAGGCAAAAAGCATTGAGTGAAACTTATACACTCAACGCTCTCAATACCATCAGCCAGAAAGCTGAATAATATGGCTAAGAAAAAAAGCGTTGAGTGAGGGATATACACTCAACGCTCTCAACTCCTAGCAGAGCTTAAATAATTCTAAGTCCAGATTCATTGAGAATGACCTATACACTCAACGCTCTCAACGCCTAGCAGAGCTAAAATTTTTCTAAGTCCAGATTCGTTGAGAATGACCTATTTACTCAACGCCACTCAATGCCTAGCAGAGCTGAAGACAATTCTAAGTCCAGAATTGTCGAAGTATTGCTTATCCAGTTTTCGTCGAGCTGAGCTGTGATTTCGTTGAACTAAGTTCAGATTTCGTCGAACTCATCTTTCACCTGTTCGTTGACCTGAGGATTTCTAGAATGATGCTTGATTTCGTCGAGCTGAGTTCTGGATTCGTCGAACTAAGTTTTAAGTTCATCAAACTAAAGATTTTTAAGATGATGCTTGATTTCGTCGAGCTGAGCCCTGGATTCGTCGAACTGAGTTTTGAGTTTGTCAAACTGAAGATTTTGAAGTATTGCTTGATTTCATCGAGCTAAGCTCTGGGTGTAATACCCCCCTCCCGGAATACAAGACACGACACGAGAGGGGTCTTATGCCCAGAACAGCCGCCTTGCGGTAACACTAGCACCTAGGCTAGCCTGTACCACAAGACGCCTATTCTGCCGGCTACCAACAATATCAACAGATAAATGCCAACCCAACCATAATAATATGAAAGTCAAATCCACACCAAGCATATGTCCATAATATCATAAATAAAGAAGCTACAACAAGCTTCTAATATCAGAGTACGTAAACAGAATTGTCCCGAAGGGCTATAACAAAATCTCTCTCTTACTCACATTTGTAACCGACGGTAGCGATGGTACCGTCCCTTCAGGCCCTGTCACCCTAGCCTGGCTGTCCATCTACATAGCCTGCTGCTCCACCTGCGGGGTTTCCTCCTAAAAAGGAAGACGTAGCAACCGTTAGTCAAAAAGACTAAGTGGTTTCACATCCGCTCCCCCGGCGACTCCTCGGCACCGGGAGGAGAAAGGAACAGGTACAATATATAAATAATAGTAGTACAACAGGTGAAGTGAGTATACATATTATAAGCCGCAACATCAGTAGTGTATAATAAACAAGCTCTTATTTTCAATTCTACGAACTACAGCAGCAAGAGAGTATATAACTAGAACAGTAAGTAACTCAACTTATATGGATGCCCATACAAGCATATAAGTTGAGGGTCGTTCAGCAGAAAGTAACTCATCGTATAGGAGTGCCCATACAAACTTATACGATGAGGGTCTTGTGTATATAATGAAGTGCAATGCTATGTATGCAATGCAATGACACACTCATGCTCAAGCACATGCAATCGCTATGTCGACACAGACTTATAGTTCCCACTATTCGAGCAGGTAGCTAACCTCTCAGGCATCAATCGTCGTGGCCAAACGGTGACAGTGGAGCGGGCATCTCCACTACTAGGCTGGTCTCCACACTACCTGGCCTAGGCCTCCGTACGCCTCCACGCTAGGAACACAACAGCGGAGCTCACATGCGTACTATGGCTCAGCGGGTTCTCTCGGGTAAATATGCACCAAGATCCTAGCCCCTGACTGGCCTATGGTATGACACGGAAGGAGCCTCGAAAATGAGCACGAGGACCAAGCCCAACCGTTCACTTGGCACAGAAGGAGCCTCGAGACGTGAACACCGAGGACCAAGCCCAACCGCCCAAGGTCTAACTGTCAACTCCCATCGGTGTGACGATTGGCGAGCCCGTAGACCTGCCACACTATCCTTAACCTAGGATTACGACACCGCATGTCGACTCACACCACATGCAATTCCACAATTTCGAGGCATGGAAGGAGCCTCGGAGAAAGCACGAGGACCAAGCCCAACCATCCATCAAATACGGAAGGACCCTCGGGACGTGAACACCGAGGACCAAGCCCAACCGTCCAATTTTATCCAACTCAACCTCATTCCCATTAGTGACGGTCAACACCGCACTTGTTAACTTTCACAATACTACCCGTGGGGAGACGACACTCTAAGCATTGGACTATCCATTCCCTTCCATCAATCCATTACACATCCTGGCCATAGTTTTAATCATTTACAAATCCTTCCAAATGAATTCAACATATTATAGATAATGCGCATAATGGTGATCTACCAAATATAACAAAGCCTTTCATTCACTTAGGCTTGATTCACATCTCGACATAGGAATTCAAGTCCTCAAACATCAATCTTCACATTACCTCGATTATTAACACAAAAGAATTCACCCAACCTCGAGATGAATCGCAATATCTATTCCATCGAATCCAAGTTCATATTATAATCACCTAGAATGTATGTAATCTAGTCAGCAACTTTGACTGAGGATTCCCGTGGCTACAGGTATCTCCTGAAAACGTGTCACCACTCGTTGGAAAGGTAATTTTAAGGGCTACGACTCTCGTGTTTAGTAGAAAGCCCAGATCTGGCCACATCATACCAGAAACGCAACTCGAAGTCTGCTGCGTACAGGATACAAACTTCCAACCGCAGCGGATTCGAACGGACTTTCCCGTGGCTACAGGTATCGCATGGAAACGTGCAACCATTCGTTGGAAAGGTAATTTCAAGGGCTATAACTTTTGTGTTTAGTCGAAAGCCCATATCCGCCCCCTTATTGATTAAAAATAGCCAAGAAGGTCGCTGCGTGCAGAATACAGATTCTGCACGCATCTTGAAGCGAAGTGAACGGCATCCGTTCATCTTCCTCAAGCGATTTTCCCCAAATCGCAGCCAGAAGTTCCTCCATCCTTATTCTCCCTCTTGAGGCCATTTCCTCTTCACGAGACCACCCCTATCATCACCTTGAAGCGAGGGGAGGTTGAAGACGACTAAGCTTTAGAGCACAAGCTCTAGCATGGCCTTCCTAGAAAGCTTCATCTCACACATCAAGACTCGTTTGAGTCGATGTCTCGCCTAAGAATAACTATAGATCTAGCACCAAGGGAGAGGGGAGGAAACTCACTTCATTTCCGACGTTTCCTCCGTTGCCGGCCATGGATCGCGTTACTCTTCGTGGCGGCATCCTTGGTGCAGTTGCTCTTCATGGCAAAGGAAGGAGAGAGAGAGGTCCGTGAAAGTGAAGGGATAGATACTACTCTAGAGGGGGGTGAATAGAGTTTTCAAATTTTGCACTAGACAAAACTTAATCGTCTACCCAACTCCCTTGGAGTGAAATGCGGAATGAAAAGATTATAGATATGGAGATAACCCTAAAGCCTAACACAAGTGTTGTGCACAAACTCAAGCTAACTGTAATTACAGTTAAGGCTTGGAAATCCTAATCAGCAACTAGCAAACCTAGTTATATCTATTCACAGCCACAATGCAGGAATTAAAACAAGGCAAGCCAGACGACACAAGGAATTTATAGTGGTTCCCCAAACAACTTGGGTACGTCCACTCTTCTACCAACAAGGTAGGAATCCACTACAGGTTTTTGATCAGGTGCCCTGCCACCAACAGGATCTGCTTCAGGTAGATCCAGAAACCCTTTAGACTTTTGATCAGGTGTCTAAAAACCGAACACAGGTTTTTGATCAGGTGCCCTGCCACCAAGGGATACTTTTGAAGGGAGTAATAACCCTATATAGGAGGGGAAAGAAGGTTAAGATGTATTCTCTATTTTACAATAGATTAGAGAAGCACAAAGACTTGCACTGAGCTAGAAGGCTCAAAAGAATCAAGGCTCCCCCTGGCTCAAAGAATGTCCAGGTGAAGTCTTGCTTCAGTGCAGAAATTCTTCAGTAAAAACTGAAGGAAAAACTACAAGAAGATATAAAATAATAAAATAGAAATCTTCTAGCAGCTATCTTCTTCTTCTTCAAAAGAACTCTGAGTTTGAACTTCCTGGAAGCAGGAGAACTCAGGTTGAAGAAGAGCAGAAGAGCTTAACACTTCTCAGTTGAATGAATATTGCTGAGAGCAGTTCAACTTGGTCTTGATGAAGGCTTGAATGCTTAAATGAATAACTGGTTAGCTAGCTGAAATCCTTCTCCAAAGGATTCCTTTTATAGCAGCAACAAGCAACGGCTCTCTTCAATTGAACTGTTTGTTTTCTTCTGAAACTTGAAACCTGGGCTGCAAATATCAAAAAGACAAACAATCTCTGCAGCAAAAACATTCTATAAAAGGAATAAACCTCTTTCGAAGAAGCTGCAGGAAGCAATCTGATAATAAAGTACTAAATAAAGTCACATCAGAAACAAACTTTTTATAGCAGAAGAAAGACTTTTCAGTCTAACAGCTATAAAGGACTGACAGCAGATAAAGTAAAATACAATGTCAGCTAATAAGACAAACAACTTTATCTGAAAAAATTTTACTCAGGCAGAAAGGATGGAGCAGATATTGCCTGGAAATATTATCATAAAACAACTGGAATAAAATGTCAGATAATGTATTAATTAATTAAATATAATAAATAAATATACAAAATAAAAAGGCACACAGAAACGTTGAACGACCTAAGGAGATCGTCGACCGACGCACGGAGATCGTCGAACTATCGGACAGATAGTCGAACGATCCAGATAGTCGACCTATCAAAGGAGATAGTCGAACTATCGCAACAGATAGTCGAACTATCAGAAGATAGTCGAGCTATCAGATTGTCAACCTATCAATAGATAGTTGAACTATCAAAGAACGACAGATAGTCGAACTATCAACAGATAGTCGAGCTATCAGATAGTTGAACTATCAAGACAGACAGTCGAACTACCAAGGGAAAACAGATAGTCGACCTATCAACAGATAGTCGAACTATCAGAAGAAAGCAGATAGTCGATCTATCAACAGATAGTCGAACTATCAAACAACGCAGATAGTCGACCTATCAAACAGATAGTCGAACTATCAGATAGTTGAACTATCCAAGCAGATAGTCGAACTATCAAACAAACAGATAGTCAAACTATCAACAGATAGTCGAACTATCTCAGCACACAGATAGTCGAACTATCAACCGATAGTCGAACTATCCTCGCAGACTGAACGTCGAGCAACTGATAGACGATCGTCGAACAGTTAATCGACGATAGTCGAGCGGCGTTCGACTATAGTCGAACGAAAAACTACTTAACCAAATTCTTCATCTGGAAAAGCGGGGACTCTACAGCTAGACCACTAACCATTGACCATAGATATTTCTTGGGTCAAGGGACTAAAAGGACAAGACTAAACTCAAATCAAACTAGGGTACCAACAATCTCCCCCTATTTGAGTTAAGTCTCTCAAAAACTAAAACACAGAACTAACTATAGAGCAATAAAATTAATACAGGAAATAGATAACAATTAACTAGCAATTATCAAACAGATAAATAACAGCAGTCAAACAAAATTAAGAATCTGCAGAATCTGACTTAGGGTCAAAAGAGCTAGGAACAAAGGAAACTTTCCGCAAAGGATCAATGGCCTCTTTCTTAGACATCTTCAAGTCTTGCATGCCAATAATCTTTAATTCTGCAGCCCTTGGAACAACTGCTTCTGGGTGCTTTTGCATATACTTTGAAGGGTCAAAGACCTCAGGGCTAACCTGGATTTTATCTAGTTCCTTCATTCTGAACTTCGACATTGTAGAAAATCCTGTAGAATCCTTTCCTTCAGCCTTAGCTTTCTGAATTTGAGCTGAGCCAACAATCTCAAGAAATATAGCCATCCTGTAATCAGGATCTAGTTCTTAGCTTTCATACACATTTTCAGAAGATGTATCAACAGGCTTAATAGCTTTAAACTTAACTGATAAATCTAATAAACTTTCAGCTGTGTCTTTTACTTCTTGAATAACCAGAGACGATGGAGGAGCAAACTCAACAAACTTTTTGCTAGATTTTTCAGAGAATATGGTTCTTTTTTCCTTTTGCAGCATCCTTAGCAACATGAACTGGAATACCAGAAGAGATCTTTTTCTTAGGAGAAGGAGGAGGTGAAAATGTTGGCTTCTAATACACAACCTCCTTTACTTGTTCTTTAACTTCAGTAACATGCCTTTGAGAACCAGAATGAGATATCCCTTGGTGGCTTTGAGAGCTTTTCCTTGAAAGGTGCTGAGAGGGAGCAGATTTTGCTGACGGAGCAGAAGGATTAGCAGAAAGGTTGCCAGAGGCTCCTGCACTGGGAGGTGGAGGAGGAGGACCTTTGGGATTCCATCTGGGGGTAGGACTATCATATCTCTTAGATCTCTTTCTCTCTTTTTGCTGGTTCTTGGAGAACCACATCCAATATTGAAACTCTTTTGACTTGGGGTCAATTCCTTTCAGAATATAATATTGAGTGTCATTATCACGATTGAGAGGAGGAGGAGCAACAGCTTTTCTTTTCTTCTGTGCAGCTTTCTTTTTCTTTGAATTCACAGATAAATCTGAATCCTCTTCATCCTCAGAATGAGATGAGGGAGGATTGTCATATGGGTCATAGGCTTCAGAAACAGCCTTTTCCTTTAAAGCAGCTTTCTCCTTTTCTTCTTCTATGGCATCCTGAGCCAGAAGGGAATCCAGATCAAGTCCTGGGGAATCATCCCAAACAGTTGATTTTTCAACTTGTAAATCCTTTTCTTTTTCTTCTAACAAAGATTGTACTCTTTGATTCCAAGCATCTCTTGCTTTCTCTTCTTCCAAACTCAGTACAGGGGTGTCATCTTTGATTTCATCTTGATTTTCAGACACATCTTCTATATCTTTTTGAACAACTAAAGCATCTGCAACAGATTCTCGAACAACTACTTCTATTTGAGCAGCTATATCTTCTTTAATATAATCTGTAGATTCATGAACACAAATCTGCTAAATAAGCTAAAAGCATTCCTTCTAGGTATTCACAAGCTAGCAAATCAATTGACTCGTCAATAAAACGGATGAGTGAATTACCTTCATACTTTACCAACTCCCAGGATTCATCTAGATAGGATGTAATAATGCCTTCTAGGAAACGGGCAACCAAGGGAGTGGTGAGATCTTCTAAACAAACTTTTACAGCAAATTCAGATAACATAACTGCATCAGATATTTCTTTATCAGATAACACTGAAACTGATTCTTCTTGAGCTGGAGCAGTTTCTTCTTGAACTGTCATCACTATATCTGTCAGAGGATCTGCTGGAGGATCTGCTGGAGGGGAGGCTGGACGCTCTGAGACATCTTCACAGAACATCTCCCCCTGCCTGATTTCAGTGGGAACTGAAACCAGGCCCCTGGAAGAAGAGGGCTCAGCAGATTTAGAGAGGGATTGGATGGTAGCAGTCAAAGTAGCAATAGAAGAAGCAAGTGGAGCAATTGCCTCTTCAATCATGATTTTGATTGAAGGGGTAATCAACTCCAAAATGCTGGATATGAATGCTGGGGTGACTTCAAAAGAATGAGGGGGAACTGCAGATGATGGAAGATCAGCAGGAGGAATGTATTCCTATTGAACTGGAGAACGAACAGGAGATGGAGAATGATGTGGAGAAAGAACTGGAGAACGAATAGGGGACTGACGAGGTGTTGGAGTCCTCTCAGATCCTATCAAATCAAAACTAGGAGCAGATATCTTAGCCAGATGAGAAGGAATTGGAGATGCAGGAGGAGAGGGAAGAACAACCGTGGTTGTTTCTCGAACAGGAGAAGGAGAAAGTCATACTTCAGCTGAAGTTGATGGAATTGCAACTGAAGCAGACTGCATAGCAGAAGAAGATGAGGGAAGGGAAAGATGAGCTGAGCCAGCTTCTTGAGGTTGAGGAGCGACTGAATCAGTCCTAGTGCTCTCTGATGTCGCTGGAGCAACCCCTGTGAGAGCGGGCTTCACAAACGTCCTCTTCCACTTGGAGAACAGATTCGGATCCATCTTCTTGCTTACATTAATTGTTGTAGCAGCTGAAACTAGCAGATGAGGATACCTTTCCTTCAGAAAAATTCCAATAACCCTTCCTAGGGTAACTTCCTTCTTACTGTTCTTTTTCCTTATCAAATCGAACAAAACCCCTGCCCAATTAATCCTTTTCTGATTAACAATTGCACACATCAGTGCAAATTGTTGCCTTGTAATGTTGTCATGGGCAGAGTGCTTGCCTAGCAGCACTTTTCCAACTAACTCAGCAAGAAATTTTATCTTGAAGGGGAAATTTACCTTGAGCAGCTTCGTGGGAATGCCCTCCGCATGTCCCAGCTCAATCAGCATCCTTCCGAACTCTGGAGCATCTTGCTCAACATCTTCTTCACCATTTATCAATCCAAATAAATCAGTCAGAATGGCGGGAGTTAAAATAACCTCTTCTCCGCCGATAGAGCCGGTCATCGATTCGTCGGTGGAGGACGAAGTAAATGCCCATTCCTTAATCTCGGGAATATTTAACTTTATCCTTGTAGACATTAATCTTTTAGACCTTGATCTCAGCATAACTGAAGAATTTCCACAATCCCTGCTTCACAGCAACTGAATGCGTCAAAATCGACGCTGAAACCTGCATCGAACTTTACAACAACTAGCACTGCTGGAGAAATCGCCATTGAAGGAGCTGGAGAAGACAGAAGACGACGAGGGAGACGAAGCGGCAGAAAATCGCAAGCGGGAAGACAGAATGCGAAAAGTCACGCTCCGTCGACGATAAAACAAAAGATCTTTTAACCTAGGTCGACTATCGGCTTTATATTAGACCGGAGATAGTCGATCTATTAAAAAGATACTGGACCCGATGGTCGAACGGCCGTTCGACGATCGGTTCAGAAGCAGAGTAGTCGATCAATCGTTCGACTATTTCTGGCTTCTCAAACAACAAGCTGTCGTCATCCAGAGATCGATGATAAGCTCGACCTGTTCGACGATCTTCGAACGCCGGTCGACGATCTTCAAACAGATAAGCTATCATTAACCAGAGGTCGATGATAGGCTTGATCCGTTCGACGATCTTCGATCATCGTTCGACGATCTTCAAGCAGGTTTCAACATTGGCAGATATAGTCACACTTAGTCTCGTCCATTGATCATGCCTAGTTGAACTAAAAAGAACAGATGCTTCTGTTCATCTAAGGGCTTGGTGAATATATCACCTCTCTGAAACTCAGTGGATATGAACTCAAGACAAATCTTGTTCTTTTCCACACAATCTCTCAGGAAATGGTGCCGAATCTCAATGTGCTTCGTTCTAGAGTGGTGCACTGGATTTTGTGCAATGGAGATAACACTGGTACTGTCACACATGATTTTGGTGTTCTTGTGTGAGTAACCATAATCCACAAGCTGGTTTTGAATCCACAGGATCTGTGAACAACAACTAGCAGCTGCTATATATTCAGCCTCTGCAGTTGAAGTTGAGACAGAAGCCTGCTTCTTACAGAACCAAGAGACCAATCTCTCTCCCAGGAACTGACAAGTTCCTGAGGTGCTCTTCCTGTCAACTCTGCAACCAGCATAGTCAGAGTCAGAGTATCCAATTAACTCAAATTCTGATTCTGCTGGGTACCAAAGTCCTAGATTTGGACATCCCTTCAGGTATCTCAAGATTCTCTTTAGAAGAATCAGATGAGATTCCTTGGGGTTGACCTGGAATCTAGCACAAAGGCATGTAGCAAACATTATATCAGGCCTACTTGCAGTTAAATATAATAGGGAACCAACAATGGCCCTATAATTCTTTTGATCAACTGGCTTGCCGTGATCATCAGAATCAATAACTACATTAGTAGCCATAGGTGTAGGCATTGCTGAAGCATCAGCCATCCCAAATTTCTTTACCAATTCCTTGGCATATTTGGATTGGGAGATGAAGATACCATCAGCATCTTGCTTAACTTGGAGACCAAGGAAGTAAGACAACACACCCATACTACTTATCTCAAACTTAGAGTGCATCAGGTCAGAGAACCTTTTGCAAAGTTTGGGATCAGTGGAGCCAAATATAATATCATCCACATACACCTTGAGTTGAATTGAAATCTATTAAATAAATATTACCTATTCTAATGCCTACTAAAACAACATTATTATTTAAAGTAATATTACAAGAAGAGTTAAAAAATGAAACCTGGTAGCCAGCATCACATAGCTGGCTGACTGAGATCAAATTGTGCTTCAGTCCTGTCACATAAGCAACTCTCTTGAAAGTAACATCTCCAATTGTGATCCTGCCATAGCCTTCTGTCTGACCACAGCTGGAATCTCCAAAGATAACCTTTGGGCCGAGCTTAGCTTTGAATTTTGACAGATGATTTTTATTTCCTGTCATATGCTTGGAGCATCCACTATCCAAATACCACTTATTTTGAGTGATAGGATAGGCCTTCACCTGCGAGACATTTATTTAGATAGTGTGGACCCAGGTAACCTTGGGTCCCTTGTTTTTCACATAAGAAAAGCTAGAAATAAATGAAAATGCAGGCTGAGGGTGATAACCTAATGGGTGAGATCTCCTAGGTGGGATTCTCCATCCAGATGATGGGTCAACAAACCTAGGGTTTCTATTTTCATTTAAGTTTCTACGGGTTTGATTATGATTTTGAAAATCATATTGAAAACGTCGATCGACGTTCGACGATGGGCGCTCAGATCGTCGAGCTTCGTTCGACCATTGAGCTTCCGATCGTCGAGCGGCGTTCGACGCTCTTTGCATTTCTTTTAAAAATTTCTTCCTCTTTTCTCTCTTAGCTTTATTTAAAGTTTTATTAACTAGGTTTACTTGCTCAGTGTTCTTCATTCCACTAGCTGAAATAAAGTTCACTGGAGTTGAAAGATTATTTTTAAGAAGAACTGGGGGTTCACTGGGAGAAGCTCCTAAGCCTAGTTTGTTATTGCCTGACCTAGTGTTAGTCATGCTGGTTATCTCTAACAGCTTAAGGCTTCTACCATTTAGAGATTCCTCTAACCTTTTAGACTTAGCTAACTCTATTTTAAGAAATTTAATTTCTTCACTACAAGTAGTGAGATCTTCCTTTAACTTAATATTTTCTGTAGCAATTAATTCTGAGTCAGCTAACTTATTTCTAAGTTCTTTAATCTCCTTTTCTGAACTAATTAAGTCTAAGCATAAGGATTTAAAATCTAATTTAAATTCTTCAGAAGTGAAGTCATAAGAAGATAGTACCTCATCTTCTGTTGGCATTTCTTCCTCTGAATCAGAAATCTCTGCAACTGAATGATTGCTGCAGGCATCTATTGCCATCAGGCAAACTTCCTTTACCTTCTTCTCTTCCTCATCCTCACTGGAGCTAGAGGAGGAGGATTCTTCATCAGAATCACTCCAGGTTTCAGCAATGAAACCTCTCTTCTTCTTCTTATTCTTGTAGGAGGATGGCTTGGAGTGCTTCCTGTGCTGTTCCTTTTCTTTTCTCTTATCTTTGTTCTTCTCCTCTGGACAATCTGGTAAAATATGTCCAGGCTTCCTGCAACCATAGCAGATAATTTCTTTAGCAGGTGAACGATCATACCTTGGTTTGTCTTCATAGCGTGAAGACTTCTTTCTGAATTCCTTTCTCCCCATCTTGAGAAACCTCTTGACAAATAATGCCATTAGTTACTCATTGGATTGGCTGCCTTCAGAAGCATCAGCAGCCTTAAGAGCTAGAGATTGCTCTTTTCTTGTTGGAGTAGGGGTCTTTGCTTCAGCTTCTGCTTCCCTTGTCTTCAGTACTTGCTCAAAAGACTTGAGCTTGCCGAGAAGGGCTTCAGTTGAAATCTCATTTGTACTTCTGGCTTCCTTGATGGGCCAGATCCTTAGATCCCATGTGCTAGGGAAGCACATAAGAATCTTATCATTGACCTCTGTCAATGATATGTCCTTGTCAAGGGTCCTCAGCTCATTGATGATTGAGCTGAGCCTTGTATACATGGCTTCAACTGATTCAGCATCAGTTTTCTTGAAGTTCTCATATTGGGAGATAAGGTTGGACCTTCTGTCCTTCCTTTCATCAGCTGAACCAGCTACAATCTGGTTCAGTGTATCCCACATAGCTTTTGCTGAGGAGCAGTCAGCAACCTTCTAGAATACCTCATCAGACATTGTCTGAGCCAGTATGTTCATCGCCTTGGCATCTGCTATCTTTGCCTTCTTGTACTCATCGTTATAATCTGGAGGAGGCACTGCACTCATATCAGATGATGAGGCAGTAGCAGCAGCAGGTGCTCTTGGGGGTCCTGACAAAATAGAAGCAAAGATGCTTTCATCAATAGAATTCATATATAATTTGATCCTTGCCTTCCAGATGCCAAACTTAGCTAAGTTGCATGCTGGAGGTCTGGTGCTAGAATAATCCTTGGACCGGGCCATGATAGTGATAGAGAATATCTATAAACTTTGGTATCTATCAGGATCTTGTGACTTAGGTGTTAGCCTATACAGTCAGTCAACCTCCCTCTGATACCAATTGAAAGTGAAGGGATAGATACTACTCTAGAGGGGGGGGGGGGTGAATAGAGTTATCAAATTTTGCACTAGACAAAACTTAATCGTCTACCCAACTCCCTTGGAGTGAAATGCGGAATGAAAAGATTATAGATATGGAGATAACCCTAAAGCCTAACACAAGTGTTGTGCACAAACTCAAGCTAACTGTAATTACAGTTAAGGCTTGGAAATCCTAATCAGCAACTAGCAAACCTAGTTATATCTATTCACAGCCACAATGCAGGAATTAAAACAAGGCAAGCCAGACGACACAAGGAATTTATAGTGGTTCCCCAAACAACTTGGGTACGTCCACTCTTCTACCAACAAGGTAGGAATCCACTACAGGTTTTTGATCAGGTGCCCTGCCACCAACAGGATCTGCTTCAGGTAGATCCAGAAACCCTTTAGACTTTTGATCAGGTGTCTAAAAACCGAACACAGGTTTTTGATCAGGTGCCCTGCCACCAAGGGATACTTTTGAAGGGAGTAATAACCTTGTACAGGAGGGGGAAAGAAGGTTAAGATGTCTTCTCTATTTTACAATAGATTAGAGAAGCACAAAGACTTGCACTGAGCTAGAAGGCTCAAAAGAATCAAGGCTCCCCCTGGCTCAAAGAATGTCTAGGTGAAGTCTTGCTTCAGTGCAGAAATTCTTCAGTAAAAACTGAAGGAAAAACTACAAGAAGATATAAAATAATAAAATAGAAATCTTCTAGCAGCTATCTTCTTCTTCTTCAAAAGAACTCTGAGTTTGAACTTCCTGGAAGCAGGAGAACTCAGGTTGAAGAAGAGCAGAAGAGCTTAACACTTCTCAGTTGAATGAATATTGCTGAGAGCAGTTCAACTTGGTCTTGATGAAGGCTTGAATGCTTAAATGAATAACTGTTAGCTAGCTGAAATCCTTCTCCAAAGGATTCCTTTTATAGCAGCAACAAGCAACGGCTCTCTTCAATTTGAACTGTTTGTCTTCTTCTGAAACTTGAAACCTGGGCTGCAAATATAAAAAAAACAAACAATCTCTGCAGCAAAAACATTCTATAAAAGGAATAAACCTCTTTCGAAGAAGCTGCAGGAAGCAATCTGATAATAAAGTACTAAATAAAGTCACATCAGAAACAAACTCTTTATAGCAGAAGAAAGACTTTTCAGTCTAACAGCTATAAAGGACTGACAGCAGATAAAGTAAAATACAATGTCAGCTAATAAGACAAACAACTTTATCTGAAAAGATTTTACTCAGGCAGAAAGGATGGAGCAGATATTGCCTGAAAATATTATCATAAAACAACTGAAATAAAATGCCAGATAATGTATTAATTAATTAAATATAATAAATAAATATACAAAATAAAAAGGCACACAGAAAACGTCGAACGACCTAAGGAGATCGTCGACCGACGCACGGAGATCGTCGAACTATCGGACAGATAGTCGAACGATCCAGATAGTCGACCTATCAAAGGAGATAGTCGAACTATCGCAACAGATAGTCGAACTATCAGAAGATAGTCGAGCTATCAGATAGTCGACCTATCAACAGATAGTCGAACTATCAAAGAACGACAGATAGTCGAACTATCAACAGATAGTCGAGCTATCAGATAGTTGAACTATCAAGACAGACAGTCGAACTACCAAGGGAAAACAGATAGTCGAACTATCAGAAGAAAGCAGATAGTCGATCTATCAACAGATAGTTGAACTATCAAACAATGCAGATAGTCGACCTATCAAACAGATAGTCGAACTATCAGATAGTTGAACTATCCAAGCAGATAGTCGAACTATCAAACAAACAGATAGTCGAACTATCAACAGATAGTCGAACTATCTCAGCACACAGATAGTCGAACAATCAACCGATAGTCGAACTATCCTCGCAGACTGAACGTCGAGCAACTGATAGACGATCGTCGAACAGTTAATCGACGATAGTCGAGCGGCATTCGACTATAGTCGAACGAAAAACTACTTAACCAAATTCTTCATTTGGAAAAGCGGGGACTCTACAACTAGACCACTAACCATTGACCATAGATATTTCTTGGGTTAAGGGACTAAAAGGACAAGACTAAACTCAAATCAAACTAGGGTACCAACAGTCCGCCTCCAAAGCTCGCACAAGCAGGCTCTCCTCCGGCGATCCGCGATATTCTCCTCGAACCCTCGCTCCCGACGGTTTGCACGGTGGCGGCTCGGCAAGAAGGATCGGATGCGGTGGTTAGGGTTTGGTTTACTCCCTTTTTATATTACATATTAGGCTAAGTCCCTTCCGCCACGTGTCACTCTCTAATTGGACCGCCCAAATTAGGTTTCATTTGAAGTGACCGGTCCAAGGATCACTCAGCACGAATCCCGAGGTCCAGTTCGGTTCGCCTGTACAAGCCGGTGAATCGGCCTGGGCGCAGAAAACGCACAAGTCAAATTCGGCGGGAATCAGCCAGTGATTCCCGTCGATTGGCGAGTATTGGCGGGTCATTCTCGATGAATTCGTCGAGTATCAACAATGATACTCGACGATTTTCCCTTAGTGATACTCGACGATCGGCGGGTATCACCGGGTATTCTCGGCGATCGGTGAGAATCGTCAGGCATTCTCGACGATTTTCCCTTAGCCTACTGCAGTTCTGAGTCCGGCGGGTATCGACCACCGATACCCGTCGAATCGGCGAGAATCAATCCTCTATTCTCGACGATCGATGAGCATCAACCTCCATTCTCGATGACTTTTACTTAGCCGAGTTCCCTCATCTCGGCTACTGGTTGGGGTATCCTTGAACCCAACCCTACACTTATTCTATGCACCCGACACCTCGTGTCAGTGCACCCCGAGCCCGAGTTGAGTCTCTTGACTCAGAACACGTGTGAGGGGCCTAGCGCGAATTGGGATGTTACAAATCCTATAAAAAAATAAAAAGATTTCGTCCCCGAAATCAGGCTGAGGTCGTGGGGAGTAAAGCATACAGAAAACAAAATATGCTTTTAAATAAAATTACCTGAAGCAAACAACTCCGGGTAGCGTCTTTGCATCAAATCCATTAGCTCCCATGTGAATTCCTCCTTCCCATGATTAGACCATAGCACTTTTACCAAGGGGACACTTTTGCGGCGCAAGGTTCTTTTCTCATTATCAACGATCCGCACCGGCTCCAGTCACACAGATCTGTCAGACGCCACAGTACCTTCAGTTGTGGGGATGTATTGTTCGGGCCGCAACAGCGCCTTCCGAAGCGACGATACATGGAACACATCGTAGAGATTCTCTAGCTCGGGCAGTAGCTCCAGCCGGTAGGCCAAAGGGCCAACCCTTTCCAATATGACATAGGGCCCAACATACCGTGGACTGAGCTTCTTCACTCCTCGCACTTGTGACACTCCATGCATCGGCCGGATTTTTAGAAACACCTTATCACCCACTTGAAATTCCACCATACGGTGCCTTGCGTTGTAATACTTCGCCTGCCGACTTTGAGCCTCCAACATGCGATCCCTTATTAGCCTAACCACCACTTCAGTGTCATCTATGTACTCAATTCCCAAAGTCTTCGGGTCTTCATCTTGCACCCAAGACAAGGGGGTCCTACACCTCCTTCCATATAGGGCTTCATGGGGCGCCATGCCAATACTAGCTTGATGGCTATTGTTATAGGAGAATTCCACCAAGGGCAAGAGTCTTTCCCACGGCTCTCCCCTATCTATCACACACAACCTCAACAGATCTTCCAATGTTCGGATGGTCCGCTCAGACTGTCCGTCCGTCTGAGGATGAAATGCGGTACTGAAGGTAAGACGTGAGCCCAAATACGTCTGTACCGCCTTCCACTCCTTGGAGGTGAAATGACCATCACGATCTGAAACTATCGTCTTAGGTACGCTGTGATACCGTACAAATTGTTCCACAAACAGGCGTACCAAGACATCCACATGAGCCTCCTTCTTCATAGGAATGAACCGGGCAACCTTCGTCAGGCGATCAACGATCACCCACACTGAATCATTCCCTGAGCAGGAGCGAGGTAGCCCATGTACGAAGTCCATGGATATATCCTCGAACTTCCATTCGGGGATTGACAACGACTGCAACAGGCCACCGAGGCTCCTACATTCCGCCTTCACTCTTTGGCAGGCTTCACAATGCGTGACAAAGTACCGGACATCTTTCTTCATCCCTGGCCAACACATCGTCTTTCGTAAGCCGGCGTACATCTTTGAAATTCCTGGGTGCACGGAATATTGAGAGCAATGTGCTTCTCTCATAATATCCTCCCGGATTCTGCCACATTTGGGAATGTAGAGTAGGCCGCGAAAGTAAACGAGGCCGTCCTTTAGTGTGTATTCGTCGGTAGTCCCGTCTTCGATTAACTTTATTGCCGGGGCCAAAGCCGCATCTAATCCTTGCTCCACTCGGATCCGGTCCCGGATATCACAAACTATACTCATGTTGGACAGGTACTCCGTATATTCCGAAGAAGCCTTAAATATTAAGGTGATGTCCATCTCCTCGATCATCCGTGCCAACTCCATGCTCATCAATCGAAATTCTGGGCTCGAGCCGGGTACTTTCCTACTCAACGCATCGGCTACCGAGTTTGCTTTTCCGGGGTGGTAGTTCAAGGTAAACTCATAGTCGCATAGAAACTCTAACCACCGCCGTTGTCTTAAGTTCAATTCCTTCTGGGTATGGACGTACTTCAAATTTTTATGATCCGAGAAGATTTCGCAGTGGACACCGTATAGATAATGCCTCCATACCTTCAAGGCGAACACCACCGCTCCTAGCTCCAAATCATGCACCGGGTAATTGATTTCATGCTTCTTCAATTGTCTTGAAGCATAAGCAATTACGTGCCCGTGCTGCATCAACACTTTATTCATCAATTGGTAGTACCCCGAGCGCAAGTCTAACTTGGAGAACCAATGCGCTCCCACCAGTTGGTCGAACAACTCATCGATCCGAGGTAATGGGTAGGTGTTCCGTACTGTCAGTCGGTTGAGTTCCCGATAGTCTATAGATAAACGCAGGGTTCCATCTTTCTTCTTGACGAATAGAACAGGGGCTCCCCAAGGCGACGAGCTGGGGCGAACAAACCCTGATTCTACCAACTCCTGCAATTGCACTCTAAACTCCGCAAGTTCTTTTGGGGCCATCCGATAAGGGGTCCTGGAGACAGGCTTAGCTCCTGGTACAAGCTTAATTTGAAAATCCACTTCTCTATGCGGGGGTAACCCTGGCAGTTTCTCGGGAAATACCTCAGGGAAATCCCGTGCTACCCGCACATCCTTCACATCTAACTTCATCTCTTTTAGTTCGAATCGTATCATGTAGACTTCATCCACTCTCATATGAGATTTCAAGGTCTGGATCGAGGATAACAAGATTCGTGGTGCGAAATTTATACCTTGGAAGACTACATCAGTATCCCCATGTCTCAAATAGATATGCTTCTCCGCACAGTCGATTCTCGCATGGTGCCAATCCAGCCACGCCATACCCAGGATGAGGTCAAACTCTGGGATTCTCAAAATTGTGGCAGGGGTATCAAAGGTCTTTCCCCCAATGGTTATCTCTAACTCACACTTCGCGGTTGTCGTCATCTCAGATCCGTCTGGGAGGCGTACTCTTCGAGCAATACTAGTGAAATATTGCACTCTGTGTATATCTTTGATGAAGTCTTCAGACACGAATGAATGTGAGGCACCGGTATCAAATAACGTATGAGCCGGTTTCCCGCCGACCATCATGGTGCCTGCAATCATCTCTTGAGGGTTCCGCTCTTGTGTCATGTCCAGGGCATACATCTGATCTCGAGTAGGTCCGGGGTTTCTTCCTCGTGGTCCTCGTCCTCGACCACACACATATCCCCGCCCCCGAGGGGCTGCTGGAGGGAAAGCAAGAGGCGCATCACCAAACAGTTGTGGGCAGTAGCGTCGAATGTGGCCCGGTTGGTTGCATTCAAAGCACACCCGTTCCTGCCTTCCGCCGTGTTGCTGAAACTGTGGAGGTGGAGGTAATGCTGGCGGTTGTGGAACCGGGCTCTCCTCTCTAAAGTTCTGGGGAAAACGCCCGCCACCCCTCCGATATCCTCTTCCTCTTTTATTGTCAAACCTCCTTCTGTTGCTGGGGCCGGCTTCCATCACGCCCTCTGCTGGCCTCTTACCACTTCCCAAGTGGTCCGCCTCCAATCTCTTCGCCATATCAATAATCTCCGCCAGAATAGAGTCCGCTATAAACAAAAGGGCTTGCCTTAGGGGGTCTCGCAAGCCTTTGTAGAATCTTTTGGCATGCCCTCTATCATCTAGCTCATAGGAGTCAGCGAATCTAGCCAGGTGCTGAAACTCCCGTTGGTACTCCGTCACCGACATGGACCCTTACTTAAGTTGCAAAAATCTCTCTTCCAGACCATCCCGAGCGGCCGAGGGGATGAAATGCTCTAAGAAGGCTTTGGAGAATTCGCTCCAACTAATGTCCGTGTACACTCTTCCACGAAAACTGGAGCCCATAAGGGACTTCCACCACCTTTTGGCGTGCAGCTCTAAGAGTGTCACCACAAGGGTCACCGCCATGTTGTTTGGACATCTTATTCCTGCCAACAACTCTTGTATAGTGTCAAGCCACTCTTCCGTACGCACTGCCGACTCTGTCCCAGTATAAGCGGGAGGGGAGAGAGCTCGGAAAATGCTTAACCAACTAGATCCCGGACCCTATTGTTGTACAGGTGCCTGCTGAGATTGGGACCTAAAGGCGTCTAGAATAGCTGTGAGCGTCTGCCCCAGCTCTGATTGTTGGAATTGTGTAGGTACGGACGGGGCGGGGGTGCCCCTTACTGGCTCAACATGTGCTGGGATCTACACATAAGGTACAAACCTAGGGTTAGGTTGGCTAATCTAATGGTTAAAGATGGATAACTTAGTGTGAATTACATATGGGCACACCACTGCTTCCGCTAAGTCAGCTTGTCCCCAAACTGACCAATCAAACGGGGGTGGCACCATTGTTAAGTGACTTTCGCCTTGGAGGATCGTAGCAAGCTGATACCATTTGTAAGACCCCCCTCCCGGAACACAAGACACGGCACGAGAGGGGTCTTATGCCCAGAACAGCCGCCTTGCGGTAACACTAGCACCCAGGCTAGCCTGTACTACAAGACGCCTATTCTGCCGGCTACCAATAATATCAACAGATAAATGCCAACCCAACCATAATAATATGAAAGTCAAATCCACACCAAGCATATGTTCATAATATCATAAATAAAGAAGCTACAGCAAGCTTCTAATATCAGAGTACGTAAACAGAATTGCCCCGAAGGGCTACAACAAAATCTCTCTCTTACTCACATCTGTAACCGACGGTAGCGACGGTACCGTCCATTCAGGCCCTGTCACCCTGGCCTGGCTGTCCATCTGGATAGCCTGCTGCTCCACCTGTGGGGTTTCCTACTAAAAAGGAAGACGTAGCAACCGTTAGTCAAAAAGACTAAGTGGTTTCACATCCGCTCCCCCGGCGACTCCTCGGCACCGGGCGGAGAAAGGAACAGGTACAATATATAAATAACAGTAGTACAACAGGTGAAGTGAGTATACATATTATAAGCCGCAACATCAGTAGTGTATAATAAACAAGCTCTTATTTTCAAATCTACGAACTACAACAGCAAGAGAGTATATAACTAGAACAATAAGTAACTCAACTTATATGGATGCCCATACAAGCATATAAGTTGAGGGTCGTTCAGCAGAAAGTAACTCATCGTATATGAGTGCCCATACAAACTTATACGATGAGGGTCTTGTGTATATAATGAAGTGCAATGCTATGTATGCAATGCAATGACACACTCATGCTCAAGCACATGCAATCGCTATGTCGACACAGACTTATAGTTCCCACTATTCGAGCAGGTAGCTAACCTCTCAGGCATCAACCGTCGTGGCCAAACGGTGACAGTGGAGCGGGCATCTCCACTACTAGGCTGGTCTCCACACTACCTGGCCTAGGCCTCCATACGCCTCCACGCTAGGAACACAACAGCGGATCTCACATGCGTACTACGGCTCAGCGGGTTCTCTCGGGTAAATATGCACCAAGATCCTAGCCCTTGACTGGCCTATGGTATGACACGGAAGGAGCCTCAAAAATGAGCACAAGGACCAAGCCCAACCGTTCACTTGGCACGGAAGGAGCCTCAGGACGTGAACACCGAGGACCAAGCCCAACCGCCCAAGGTCTAACTGTCAACTCCCATCGGTGTGACGATTGGCGAGCCCGTAGACCTGCCACACTATCCTTAACCCGGGATTACGACACCGCGTGTCGACTCACACCACATGCAATTCCACAATTTCGAGGCATGGAAGGAGCCTCGGAGAAAGCACGAGGACCAAGCCCAACCATCCATCAAATACGGAAGGAGCCTCGGGACGTGAACACCGAGAACCAAGCCCAACCGTCCAATTTTATCCAACTCAACCTCATTCCCATTAGTGACGGTCAACACCGCACTTGTTAACTTTCACAATGCTACCCGTGGGGAGACAACACTCTAAGCATTGGACTATCCATTCCCTTCCATCAATCCATTACACATCCTGGCCATAGTTTTAATCATTTACAAATCCTTCCAAATGAATTCAACATATTATAGATAATGCGCATAATGGTGATCTACCAAATATAACAAAGCCTTTCATTCACTTAGGCTTGATTCACATCTCGACATAGGAATTCAAGTCCTCAAACATCAATCTTCACATTACCTAGGTGATTAACACAAAATTATTCACCCAACCTCGAGATGAATCGCAATATCTATTCCATCGAATCCAAGTTCATATTATAATCACCTAAAATGTATGTAATCTGGTCAGCAACTTTGACTGAGGATTCCCGTGGCTACAGGTTTCGCCTGAAAACGTGCCACCACTCGTTGGAAAGGTAATTTTAAGGGCTACGACTCTCATGTTTAGTCGAAAGCCCAGATCTGGTCACATCATACCAGAAACGCAACTCGAAGTCTACTGCGTACAGGATACAAACTTCCAACCACAGAGGATTCGAACGGACTTTCCCGTGGCTACAGGTATCGCATGGAAACGTGCAACCACTCGTTGGAAAGGTAATTTCAAGGGCTACAACTTTCGTATTTAGTCGAAAGCCCAGATCCGCCCCCTTCTTGCTTAAAAATAGCCAAGAAGGTCGCTGCGTGCAGAATACAGATTCTGCACGCATCTTGAAGCGAAGTGAACGGCATCCGTTCATCTTCCTCCTCAAGCGATTTTCCCCAAATCGCAGCCAAAAGTTCCTCCACCCTTATTCTCCCTCTTGAGGCCATTTCCTCTTCACGAGACCACCCCTATCATCACCTTGAAGCGAGGGGAGGTTGAAGACGACTAAGCTTTAGAGCACAAGCTTTAGCATGGCCTTCCTAGAAAGCTTAATCTCACACATCAAGACTCGTTTGAGTCGATGTCTCGCCTAAGAATAACTATAGATCTAGCACTAAGGGAGAGGGGAGGAAACTCACTTCATTTCCGACGTTTCCTCCGTTGCCGGCCATGGATCGCGTTACTCTTCGTGCCGGCATCCTTGGTGCAGTTGCTCTTCACGGCAAAGGAAGGAGAGAGAGAGGTCCGCCTCCAAAGCTCGCACCAGCAGGCTCTCCTCCGGCGATCCGCGATATTCTCCTCTAACCCTCGCTCCCGACGGTTTGCACGGTGGCGGCTCGGCAAGAAGGATCGGATGCGGTGGTTAGGGTTTGGTTTACTCCCTTTTTATATTACATATTAGGCTAAGTCCCTTCCGCCACGTGTCACTCTCTAATTGGACCGCCCAAATTAGGTTTCATTTGAAGTGACTGGTCCAAGGATCACTCAGCACGAATCCCGAGGTCCAGTTCGGTTCGCCTGTACAAGTCGGTGAATCGGCCTGGGCGCAGAAAACGCACAAGTCAAATTCGGCGGGAATCAGCCAGTGATTCCCGTCGATCGACGAGTATTGGCGGGTCATTCTCGACGAATTCGTCGAGTATCAACAATGATACTCGACGATTTTCCCTTAGTGATACTCGACGATCGGTGGGTATCACCGGGTATTCTCGGCGATCAGTGAGAATCGTCAGGCATTCTCGACGATTTTTCCTTAGCCTACTGCAGTTCTGAGTCCGGCGGGTATCGACCACCGATACCCGTCGAATCGGCGAGAATCAATCCTCCATTCTCGACGATCGACGAGCACCAACCTCCATTCTCGATGACTTTTACTTAGCCGAGTTCCCTTATCTCGGCTACTGGTTGGGGTATCCTTGAACCCAACCCTACACTTATTCTATGCACCTGACACCTCGTGTCAGTGCACCCCGAGCCCGAGTTGAGTCTCTTGACTCAGAACACGTGCGAGGGGCCTAGCGCGAATTGGGACGTTACACTGGGTTCGTCGAACTGAGTTTTGAGTTCGTCGAACTAAGTTTTGAGTTCGTCGAACTAAGGATTTCTGAAGTATTGCTTGATTTTGTCTATGTCTAGAATGATGCTGACATCAACAAAGTCAACAAGTCAATAATTTTCTGATTCATTGTTTAATTGCTGTAAATCGACATTAACGTCGCCGTCAGTCTACAGTGGATCACAATTTGATTAAGCCGAGGTTTTAACCTCCGTTAAAACTGGGACACGTGTCAAGCAAGCCACAAATCGACGGGGTTTTAAATAATAACTAAGATTAAGATCAAATTAGTTTTTCCTATTAACATTCTAAAAACCGAGAAGCGGGAGTTCGTCGTCTTCATCCGCCATTGTTACAAAATCAAGAACTTCAATTGAAAAATCTGAAGGGTTTCTGAGTTCACTGGTGGAATCAATATCTGCTACAGCAAGAATAGAGGATTTCTCTGAGGAAGATGAATCAGTCTAGGCAGAAGTTGATTCACGATCTAAGCTGAGCCAAATCTGATGATCTATCTCTGAATTGTTGAAGAAGAAGAAGATATCTGCACAGAGTTTTCTCTGGACAGAAGGAGAGGCAGAGGAATTCATTTCTTGTCAATAAGGTTAGCTGATTGAAGATATTCATTCTGAATCTTCCCCTTTCATCAGCAAGATCAGGATCAAGGTCTTGAGGAATTTACAGCATAAGCAGCATATAGTAAAAGATTGTCATCCTTATTGCTGTGAAGCAAATATGACTGAGAATTACTAAGCCCAGGAAGAAATTGACTCAGAGAATAATTTCACTTGAGTCAAATTAACAAACACTTTCAAAATCAGTGGATCTGTGAAAGATCTGTGTTGAGGCCTAGATTGATTAGGCTGTGTGTGAGATCTAATTATAAAGCCTAAATTATAAAGGTTGTGTGATTGGATTCCTGTGTGAATATGTGTGAGGTTGTTTCTCCCAGCCTGTGTAAAGGGAATTTGTGCCTGTGTGTGGTTGTCAGGTGATTACTATGTGGAGGGCTATGAGCCAGTATTGTAAGTCTCAGTGGAGACTGACTGATCCAGTGGGATCATGCTGTAATATTTGAGGAGCCATAGTTTTTGAGAAGAGCCTTGTCTAACATACTGTTAGAAAGGCGGAGAAGGACAGTGGATGTACCCATACACTTGGGAACCACTATAAAATCTAGTGTGTTGTGTATTGTGTTTTGCTGTGCTGAATATTATCTTCTTGAAAGCTGAAATAAGTATACACAGTAGGACATAAGTCATAGAAGATTTTAAAGAATCAAGAAATGACTGCAATAACCTCTTCACCACCCCTCTAGGTGATTAGCTACCCTTGTAATCAAAGACTTTCAGGTGACTATGCCATTGATAATCTTACCATAGCCTCTTGTCACCCCTCTATCTGAATCACCAAAGATAACCATGAGTCCATCTTTCACTAGAGTGTACTCCTTTACGTTGCTCCTTGTCCCAGTCATGTGTCTGGAACAACCACTGTCCAAGTACAATATAGAGTTATGTGCACTTGGACTAACCTACATCACATAATTTATTTTACCTTAGGACCTTAATATCTATTGGGTCCTAGATGTATATTAGTATGAAAATGAACTTGTCTACCAATACTTTTTCTGACTAGTGGACTAACAGCTGCTCTTGGCACACTTGGATTGTGCCAACAGTCTACAGCAAAGTGGCCCACTTTACCACAACTCCAACATTCATGAATATTGTCTCTTCTCTTCTGTGTAGGCTCTGCAGTGCGGATAACTGCTGACTGAACAATAGGAAGAGGAGCAATGACCTTCTTCAGATTCCTTTTAGCAAAGATCTAACTGAAGGTAAGTCTTCCAACTGGCTTATTTGGCTTATTCTGATTTCCATCCACAACAATCTTCTTTGTATAAAATATGATCTTGATAGCATAAGAAATGCCCAAATCAGGCTTGCTGAAAGACTGACCATTCATCCAGTGAATATAGATGCTTTCTTGGTCATACCTGTTTGAAGGCAACAAAAATTTCCTAAAAGGAATGGGAGGCTTGGAAGAAAGAGACTGAGATGGAGCTGGAGCTTTGCCCTTCCATTTGGAGGGGGCAACTCTTGTGCTTCCCTTGAATCCAAACCCCTTATTATCCTTCTGAGAGGAGAAGGACTCTATCAAGGGCAACACAGTACTTGGCTTAGAATAGCTAACCACTATTCTTTTCTCCCTCCCTAGCCTCTCTTCAAGATCCCTGATGAGACTGTTCTTGTACTTGATGGAGCCTATCTGAATGAGATTCATGACCCTAAGTTGGCTAAGTTCCCTATCCTTCTAATCCAACAAAGATGTTGTCTCAGCCTGCTAGGAAGCAACAAGCTGAAGGGAGGATATCTCCTCAGCCTGCTTCTTAGTCAACTTCTTTCACTTCTTAAAGGCATTCAGAAGTTCTCCATACATGTTAATCAATTGATTGACATCTTCTTCAGATTCAGAATTATCTTCACCACATGATGAAGAAGCTTCTGTACAGGGACTAGTCTCATACCCAGACTCAAAAGTGGAACTAGATAGAGAATTTACCTTGCTTTGACCAGGCTGATCCTGGATGGATTCCTCATCAATCATTGCCATCAGCCCATAGTAGCTGTAGGCATCTTCATCCTCATCATCCTCCTATGTGTCACTGTCTGACAGTGTTAGAGGGGCCCTGATACCTTTCCTGACAGCAGGATAGTCTTTATCTGCTGCTTTAGCTCCTTCTTCAACAGCAGTAACAACCAGCCCAATATAGGCTTCTTCTTCTTCAGACTCTGATAAAGATGAGTCTGTTCAACTCTTCTCCTTCTTTGCAATGAAGGACTTATCCTTCTTTCCTTTGTGCTGGTGATGTTTCTTCTCACAAGTTTCTTTTCTTTTGACTGTGCAGTCAGCTATAACATGCCCAAGTTTGCTGCAGCAGTAGCAAACAACGTTAGATGAAATATGTTAACTAGGTTTTGAATCATACCTGTTAGCCCTGGAGTGATTCTTCCTATGATGAGAAGAGGTGGAAGGTCTGCTCTTCCACTATTTCTTCTTCATCAGCTTCTGAAAATGGCTGGAGAAGGCATCTAAGTCCTCATCAGACATGTTATAGTCTGATGTCTCTTATTCTGAGCTGTCTGACTCAGCTGGCCTTCTTGGAGGAGAGGGAACCCTCTCCTTACTCTTCCTGATGCTGTCTGCTCTGAAGGCCAAAGACTTTTCCTTAGCTTGAGATCTGCTGGTGGCCTCCTCCTCTTTTCTAGCAGCCAGCTGCATCTCATAAGAGAGCATCTTTCCAAACAATATTTGGGGAGGAGTATCAACAAGCTTGGACACATCTCTTATGATACATATCTTAGTATTCCAGTCTCTAATGAGAGACCTTTGGAGCTTGTCATTAATCTCATAATGACTGAAGACCCTCCCATAGGTCCTCAGTTCCTTTATGATCCTAAAAAATCTTTCATAGCAAACAACTATGTTATCTTTTAGGGATTGCCTGAAATCCTCATACTCCTCGTTGAGCATGAACTTTCTATCATCTCTTACCTCTTCAATATCCTCCATGTAGACCACAAGAGTGTCCCACATTTCTTTGGAGGTATGGCAGTGAACTAGATTCTGAAAGGCTGAGTCATCTATGACACTAACAATAATGTTTTGTGCCATCTTGTCCAATGTAGCCAATATGACTTCACCCTTAGTCATCTCTGAATATGTCTTAGGTTTCTGAACATTGGCATCCAGAACTGAGACCTTCATAGGGATGAAGGGTCCCTCCTTAACTGTTACAAAGATTCTTGGGTCAGAGGCTTCCATGAACAGCGTTACCCTCTCTTTTCAGATTCTAAAGCATTCCTTCTTGCAGATGGGGAGTTTCATGGAACCTAGCTTCTTATGGTTCTCTCTAGAACCCGTAAGTATAGTCCTTATTTGAATAAGTCTTTATTTCAGCTACCCTTTAGGATCTGCTCTGACTGTTAGGTCCTTCTTCAACAACCTGGCTTTGATACCACTTGAAAATCTTTAATTTCAAGATAGCTAACAACCTAGAGAGAGGGGGGGGGGATAGGTTTTCTGGTTTATTACTATCCTTTTAACTTAGTGTGTAGTTAGTTAGTGTTTTTAAGATTTCAAGACAAAACACAAAGAACACATAAAATTTATAGTGGTTCCCCAGATTATGGGTACATCCACTCTCATCCCACCTTTCTAACTTCTTGTTAGACAAGGCACTTCTCCAAAAGCTCAGCTCCAAAGAGCTTACACCTCAGATCCCTCATGATCTCTCAGTCTCCTCCAAGACTTACAACCCAGGCACAAAACTCTACCTCAGAGCAAACTGCTCCTACAACTCAATCATCAAATGATCACCTACCTCAGGCTTGAACTCAAGTCCTACAGCTCATGATATGGAGGATAAATCTACTTTAAATCCAAATCTGGATCCTAAACTCAGACCCAAAGGTCCTACACTCAGAGAGTATGACTCTCCTATAGATCGGGAAAAACTGCCCTACCTCAGGCTCAAAATCCCTATAGCTCAGATCCACACAGGATCCTACCTCAGACCTAAAGGTCCTACACTCAGATCCAAAACTGGATCTTACACTCAAGAAAATTTGCCCAATCTCAGGCACAATGACCTTACAACTCAGATCCAAAAGGATCCTATATAAATGAAATTTATTTGTGTTAATTAGACACATAGATATTTCTCTGTGTCTACTTCCTGAGCCGAGTTATCTCCGCCCTAACAATCTTCACAGCAACAAGAAAATGATCTTCAATAAATGACTTTCTCTACTGTAAGTATCTCAAAAATATGTTTTTGAACTAATTGTAGAAGACTGAAGACTTGACTGATCTTGAGTTCTTCAAACATCAAACTTGAACCTGCAGAAAACAAAAGGCTGCTCTTCTCTTTCTTTATCAGAAGCAACTCTGAACTTGATATAGCATATGAAATTACTACAGCTAACTGGAATGAACTTTTAGTTCAGCTAGAATGACTTCAAGCTTTTAGCTCGGCAGCAATGACGATAAAGTTGATGTCCAGCCACAACTTTTGTGAAAAGAAAGAAACCCTAAAAGTTATGTTCTTCCATCTAAAGCTGTCCCTTTTATCTTCCGTCAATTAACAGCTCCAAGAAGTAGTGGGAACTGAAAGAAATGATTTCAAGAATGTTTAAACACCTAGAGGTGGGGGGGGGGTGAATAGGTTCAATTCCAATTCACTTAGCAAATAATAAATTAATCACAACACAATTAAAATTCCACAACTACCACATCACACAATAAACCAATCACAACAAACACATAGATTTATAGTGGTTACCCCAAGTGATGGGTACATCCACTTTACCCCCTTCGCCTATCTAACAGTATACTAGATTCGGCCAAACTTCCTTCCACCTTCTTAGATTCTCAGATCTTACAACTCAGAACCAAAGTTGGTTTCTATAGCTTAGACTTCAACAAGTCCTACACCTCAAGCTTTTCCCAAGAACCCTACCTCAGAATGAATCCACCCTCCTACAACTCAGGCAATTAAGCCCTACCTTAGCCCTTATCACCAGGCCTATAACTCAGAGAACTTAATCTTCTACCTCTGGAAAACAGCCTTACCTCAGCTTTTATAGTTACAGGCTTACAACTCAGAGATTGAAATCTCTTACACTCAGATCTAAAAATAGATCTTACATAAAATTGATTAAAGAATTAATTTCTTCCTTCACCCAGATAGAGAGAATCTTGATCAGATCTTGATGAATCTGCTTTCTTCTGACCTTTACTGTAACAAATCGGATTCAACCTGACTTAGCTTATTCAAAGCTTCTTGAAAGAGAAAACCTAGGTTGAATCTTCTTGAGAAGTTGGTGTAGATCCAGCTTCTTTCACCTTGCAGAATTAAATTTGCAAACACTGATAGATATAATAAGATGCTGTCTCCTTCTCTGATTCAGAATTAGAATCTTCTTGCTGTATAGAATTCTGTGAATTCTTCTTCGAGTGATTTCTCCTTCTTCTTAGTTTCCCTCTTTTTATCTATTTCTCAAATCAACATTCTGTTATAGATCAGCTATTTTTATAGATCTCTTCAGAGGCAACCAGTTGATCCGATAGTTAACTTACATCTGACAGTTCTGACATATCTGACAGCTTTGACGATTCTGATAGGTGTCAAGTCTTCAGTCTTGTGATCCGGGTGTCGACACAATTCCTTTGATGTTGTCGACAAACTTCAGAAACTGTCGACACAGCTATTGTAGAATGTGTCGACACAACTCCTTTGTTGTTGTCGACAAACTTCAGAAATTGTCGGCACAACTCTTTATTCATAACTAATGTTGACTCAAACTCTGTATGTCGACACAATTCCTGTGTGTCTACACAGTCCTTCTACTAATGTCAGCACTCCAAATCTAAGTGTGCCGACACTAGTCCTGAGTGTCGAAACAACTATTTTCGACTCAAATTCCGTGTGTCGACATAAGTCTTATGTGTCGATACAGCTTTGCTTCTAGTCTCGACGTTGCTCCTTCAAAAGTGTCGACACATTATAAATGACTCAACACTTTTGTACTTAGAATATTTTCGGCATTCTTCAACCTGCACAAGCAAACTCAATATACCATCAAATATAACCTGATGTATATCATTGAGTAAAGTGAGGCTTCTCCAAATCAGGTACACAATTTCCAATGTACCCAATAATCTCCCCCTATTTGGAGAAGTCATAACCCATAGTCAATGATATATACCAATATAACAAAAGTAATAAGCATGATGTATTCAGACATTTCAAACAGAGTTATTCATAAGCAGAACTAGCATATTATACACAAATATTCAAAATGAAACATCATAAGAAAACCATACAACTCAGAGACATAGATATATAAATTATTGTCAACTAAGAATTTCTTTATCATATAAGCAGAGTAAGATTACAAGGTTTTTATAAGAACAAAAAAAAAGTTTACATAGTTCTTCTAAAACCTAGTCAATCTAAAGTTAAAATTGATCTAGTTCCTTGATGACAATGCCTTTGCCTGACTGAATAGTAGCTTTGACCTCAGCTTCAGCATTAGAAACAGGCTTCTTACCCTTGATGTCTTTGGCCTTAAGTTGAGTAGCTTTCAACTTTTGCCTTTCAAAGTAGTGGAATGGTTTAGGGAAGTACTTGCAAGGCTCTATTGAATTTGCAGGGATTTTTCCAGCCTTCAAGTCCCTCCTGAATTTGTAGATAGTTTTTTGTTGTGCAAGATATTTATCCCATTCTTGTTTGGAGTACCACTGACCCTGTCATATTAATTTTCAGTAACTGCATTCCATGCAGTTAAGATGATGCCTCTGGAGGTTGGACTCCATTTCTCAAAATTATTCCTAACCTCAGCCTGTTCTCTGAATCTTTTCTTAGATAACTGAGCCTCTTGCTCTTTAAGCAAAGATGAATCAACCATATCCACTTCTTCATAAATTAATAGAAATTTGTCTAGTGGAGGGCTGCATATATCCTGGACTGCCTGTTGAATTTTTTCATACTCAGGAGGGGGATATATGACTTGAGCTACTTCAGGTTGCATCCCCTCCAAGAGTGCAGGTTGGCATCAAGATTCTGTAGTATTGTTGTCATCACATAAGGGTGGATATCCCAAGGTAGCTATGATGCTGTTGGATATCCATTTAGTATGATCAGAGCTAGTTTTGACAAGCACTTTCTCCCCCCTTTATGATTTCTCGAGCAATATGATCTCTGAGATCATTCTTCTGAAATCTGACTTGATCTACTACATGATAATTGCCAGTAGTGTAGTAGTCCTTGAACCTCTTTATTTGGGCTGAAATTGCAGACTCAGAAGTTTTGATAGCTTTATCAACTGCTTCCAGATTCAGTTTTATCTATGCCTCTATAACAGACTCTTTGGTGTCCATATGTGTTTGTATTGTAGTGGTGTGTTCAGCCAATTTTGTCAAAATGATTGAATGCATTTCAATCAAATTCTCTTTCATTCTTAGCTGGTTCTCTAGCACATACCTTTGCTTGACAACCAGATCATCTACCCGAGACTTTGCCTCTTGCATTTGCTTGGCAATATAGACCACAACATTGCCTCCCTTATGGAAGCAATCGGTCATTTTTTTCTTAAGCAAATTCACTTCAAATCATATAGATTTGATGTCCTATGCTAGAATGAACTGCAACTCCTTGTGACTTTCATCCAAATTTTTTTCTAGTGCAAGTCTTTGCTCATCAAGCTTGACATGTAGTGGCACTAACAAAGAACTAAAGTCCATTGTAGGAGCAGTAGATGAGGATCCAGCCTTTAAGGCTTTCTTATATCTAGAGCTCTTTTTTCCTTAGCTCCATAGACTTCCTTTTCTTTATCCTAGAGATTTCTTGCTCATCAGCAGATTCAAAAGAACTGTCAAGTTCCACTAGTTTTTCTGGAGCATCTGCTCCTTGTCCTGGCTAGGTCAGGTGCCTCCCCCTCACCCCTCTCTCTATCTGGGTGAATATTAACAGGAGTGTCTTTCTTATGTACTTGGTCATGTACCCCTGGAAGTCAGTTTCCAGTTCTTGGACTATCTCATGTACATGATTCTGAGGTTGTGTTGTTAGATCAGGAATATGCACATCTTGTGCTTCTTTTTCAGAAGTCTCAGTAGTTGTGTTAATGTCCTGAACCACTTCCATAATAGTAAGGTTTGCAGTCTCACTGTCTAGCTCAGCTACATTGATATCTCCCCCTGAGACTGATATCTCTTGATTATCTGTCAGATGGTCAGTCTCCCCTGGATTTGAGCTTTAGTTCCAGGTGTTTGATTTGGAGACTTCCTGGGTATTTCAGTGTTATCATCATCAGAACTGAGCTCAACCCTTTCTTCTGAGTCACTGGAGGACTCTATATCTTGGACAATAGTTTTCTTTATTTTAGTGACCTATTTGGACTGATGCTTTGGTACAGGTTCTTCTTTGGACAATACTCTTTCCCACCTAGACATGATTCTCATGTCCATTCTCCTCATGTGGTTAATTTTGGAACCAGCAATCTGGTTTAGTACATCAGGTATGCTGACAGCCAGATACAGACTTAAGATTCTGCCTAGATTTGGTTTCTTAGTACTTTCCTTAATCTTGTTAAAGATTACAACTGTAAGATCCCCCCTCCCGGAACACAAAATACGGCACGAGAGGGGTCTTATGCCCAGAACATCCATCTTACGGTAGCACTAGCACTCGGGCTAGCCTGTACCACAAGACCCCTATTCTACCGGCTATAACCAATATCATACATTGCCAACCCAACCAAAATATAACACAGAAGCCAAATCTACACAAAGTAAATAGTCCATAAAATCATAAGTAAAGAAGCTACAATAAGCTTCTAATATCAGAGTACGTAAATAGTTTTTCCCCAAAAGGGGTACAACAAAAACCTCTCACACTCACATCTGTAACTGACGGTAGCGATGGTACCGTCCCCTCAGGCCCTGTCGTCCTGGCCTGGCTGTCCGGCAGCATAACCTGCTGCTCCACCTGCGGGGTTTCCTCCTAAAAAAGAAGACATAGCAACTGTTAGTCATAAGACTAAGTTGCTTCACATCCGCTCCCCCGGCGACTCCTCGGCACCGGGCGGAGAAAGGAACATGGTACAATATATATGAAACATAGGTACAAGCAAGTGGTATAGACTGAATATCACTATGTATATAAAGCAGTGTAATAAATGAGCAACATCTTATTCTAGCAATTGTACCATCTACAACAGCATAAGAGTATAGTGCTATAACAAAAAGTAACTCAACTTATATGAATGCCCATACAAACATATAAGTTGAGGATCGTTCAGCAGTAAGTAACTCATCGTATAGGAGTGCCCAAACAAACTTATACGATGATGATCTTGTGTATGCAATGAAGTGTAATGACATGTATGCAATGCAATGACTCACCCATGATCACGCACATGCAATTGCTATGTCGATACAGACTTGCAGTTCCCACTTTTCGAGCAGGTAGCTAACCTCTCAGGCGTCAACCGTCGTGGCCGGACGGTGACAGTAGAGCGGGCATCTCTACTTACTAGGCTAGTCTCCACACTACCTGGCCTAGGCCTCCGTATGCCTCAACGCTAAGAACACAACAACGGAGCTCACGTGCGTACTACGGCTTAGCGGGTGTCTCGGGTAGGTGTGTACCGAGATCCTAGCCCCGAACTGGCCTAAGGTGTGATACGGAAGGAGCCTCAAAAATGAGCACGAGGACCAAGCCTAACCGTTCACTTGGCACGGAAGGAGCCTCGGGACATGAACACCGAGGACCAAGCCTAACCGCCCAAGGTCTAGCTGTCAACTCCCATCAGTGTGACGATTGGTGAGCCCGTAGACCTGCCACACTATCCTTAACCCGGGATTACGACACCGCGTGTCGACTCACACCGTATGCAATACATCCACATCATGGTATGGAAGGAGCCTCAGACACGAGCACGAGGACCAAGCCCAACTATCCACTTGGCACAGATGGAGCCTCGGGACATAAACACCGAGAACCAAGCCCAACCGTCCATTTATGGCTCTTCCCAACGTTACCAACCAGTGCGATCAGATATCCGCACTCACCCCTTCCACAATCCGGTGCCCAAGGCACCTCAAGGGTTTACCACAAACACAGGTGGCGAACCACCTCGTACAATGGACCATCTTAGACTCCCTTATATGACAAGCCTCAAGACAATGATTACGTCTAATGCTATGGTCACATAACTTTAACTTCACCACTTACAACTTCTTCACCAAAATCAATCATTTATATTCACATGAGTTAGTCATCCGATTATCAACAACACGTGGTCATAACAACCAACACCGAACAATTACCAAGCTCTAGTAAATCTTGTTATTAAACGACTAATTACCCTTCGTTCACTAACCCCCACCAAGTCGTTTCATTCAACCACATACCATTTCACCATTTGTTTACGTGGGGACTATCCAGTAATTTCATCATGTGTTGAATTATCACAATTAAGCATATTATGATTCGCCTACAAGTTAATGTCGGATTGTTACAAAACCTCTTCCGAGTCCAAACCCAACTATACACTAACCCAGGAATTTCAGGTGTAGAACACCTGCTGGACAGAACCTTCAATCGGAGATTCCTGTGGCTACAAGAATCCGGTGAGTGCGTGTAACCACTCGATGGAAAGGTATTTCCATGGGCTACAACTTTCATGTTCAGTCTGCAACCCAGATCAGACTGTATCACACATGAAATTGGCTCCAAAGCCTGCTGCGTACAGAGTACAATTTCTGCACGCTTAGTCTGACAGCCCTCTTATTTGATCAGACATTACCATGGATACAGACTTCACCTGAAGGCATGTAACCACTTGTTGGAAAGATAATTCCAAGGGCTACGACTTTCGTGTTTAGTCGAAAGCCCAGATTTGGCCATATCTTGCCTGAAATAGCCAAGAAGGTCGCTGCGTGCAGAACGCAGATTTCTGCCCGCATCTTGATGCTGAATTAACGGCATCGGTTCATCTTCCTCCTCAAGCCGATCCTCCCCAATCAAAACCAGAAGTTCCTCCACCCTTATTCACCCTTTTAAGGCCATTCCTCTTCACGAAACCACCCCCATCATCACTTTGAAGGAAGGGGAGGTTGAAGATGACTAAACCTTAGAACACAAGTTCTAGCATGGCCCTCCTAGAAACCCCCATCTCACACATCAAGACTCATTTGAGTCGATGTCTCGCCTAAGAATAACTATAGATCTAGCACCAAGGGAGAGGGGAGGAAGCTCACCTCATTTCCAGCGGTCCCGCCATTTCCGGCCATGGATCTTGTCATTCTTCTCATCAGCATCCCTTTTCCATGGCGGCGGTGGAGATTCCTCACGAAGTTTGGTTGGCTCCTACAAGTTATACCCTCCTCTAGAAGTTTTCTCCAAAAGATGTGGCTTGGAAGAGAATGAAAATGGCTGGGGTTTCATTTTGCCTTTTTATTCACCTGTGTCCTGCTCGGGCGAAACGTCGTCAACGGTTCGACTGCCGCTTCGTGCACATACACGGGTACTGACACGCCCGTGTCTGTACCCTTGTCCAGGTGACACGACAGTGGTTCTGCCCGTGTCTATACTCATGTCCTACTCGGGACACATTTCGTCGATCTTGCCTCGATGCACACGGGTAGGGACACGCCCGTATCTCTACCCGTGTCCTTCTCTGGACAATCCTGTTTATCACTCAATGCCATGCCACTCAACGCCACAGCACACGGGTAGGGACACACTCGTGTCTGTACCCGTGTCCTTCTCTAGACAATCCTGCTTATCACTCTATGCCATGCCACTCAATGCCACGACATACGGGTAGGGACACGCCCGTGTCTCTACCCGTGTCATACTCAAAACAGGCATTCAACACCATCTCAAGACCACCCAGCGCCACTTGAGTTCTAGCAGATTCACACGAGTAGGGACATGCCCGTGTCTCTACCCGTGTCCTACACAGGCCCAACTTCTCTTTTCTCCACGAGTGCGCGCCTGATCGCCTGCACTCTCTGAGCCTAAATCAGCTCTCCTAGCTCAAAAGCGTGCACAAGGAGCCTACCGCGAATCGAGATGTTACAACAACACTCCAGTAAGTCTTCACCTGGAAGATGACTCTGGTCATGAGGTTGAACATGTAGGAAGAGATCCTATCATGCCCTCCAGTTTTCAGAGAATTACTTTTCCAATAATTTCAGATAAAAACTTTCCTTTGGAGTTCATCCCTTTCCTAGTCATGGATGATCCAATGTTGGTGTTTGAGGGCAGCCCACACCACTTTAGGGCTCCAGCAGTTAAAGTAGAATTAATCTCAGTCTCTTCTTTAATCCTTGGAAGTTGAAGGGATTTACTCAGACTTTTGAGAGTTATTTTTATCTTTTCTCCATGAATAGTATACTTAATCTTATTTCCCTTAGAATTTAATGAAGCGCTGGAATAGAATTCTAGAACTTCCTTCTTCCATATCCTTGTTGGTTCTGAAACCAGATAATCTAGTCCAGCATCTTGGATTAGGTCCACAACTGCCTTGATATCCCATTGAGCATCGTTGAACACTTCTCGAATAAGCTCATAACCTTCGTTTATATTGTTGTTCATCATGGGTGCCATTGGAGATGAAAGAAGTGGAAGTTGAAGAGAGAGAAGAAGAATTTCTTGTCGACACTAATGGTTTAGTCTCAAGATTTCTGAGAGCGTAGTTGACAAGGTCTCGTTTCATCCTATTTATACTTTTCGAAATAGGGTAGGTCAAAAGGCGCGCTTAAATTAGAGTTCCGTATGTCGACACAAGTTTGTCGACACACTGCTAAAGTCTCGATAGAGGGTTTAGAGTCTCGACAACTCTATGTGTCGACACCAACTTCTTTGTGTCAACACAGACTACTAAGGTCTCGACAGAGGGTTTAAAGTCTCGACAACTCTATGTGTCGACACCAACTTATGTGTGTTGACACCAACTTCTGCGTGTCGACACAAACTACTAAGGTCTCAACACATATTACATTTGTGTCGATATATATTTTACTTAGTCATATGTTGAGTAGAACTTTTCTTAACCAATCATCTTATTCCAGGTTCAACATGCCTAATTCAATTTTAAAATAATTGATTTTAATTTCATCTAGAGGTTTAGTGAATATGTCAGCTCTTGTTCATCAGTATAAACAAACTCTAGGCTTATGTCCTCTTTCTCAACATATTCTCTAATAAAATGGTACCTAATTTTAATGTGCTTTGTTCTGCTATGTGAAATAGGGTTTCTAGCAATTGATATAGTACTAGTAGAATCACAATATAATGGATTTCTACTTATCTTGATGTCAGAATCTTAAAGTTGATGTTGTATCCACAATAACTGAGCATAGCAACTGCCAGCTGTAATATATTCTGACTCTGTTGCGGATATAACAATACTTGTCTGCTTTTTGCTACTCCATGACACCAATCTTCCACCTAGGAATTGGCATGTACCTGTGGTACTTTTCTTGTCTTTCTTGCAGCCTGCAAAGTCTGCATATGAAAACCTGTTAGAAGGAAATCTTTATTCCTAGGGTACCATAAACCAAGATCTGATGTCCCCTTAAGATATCTTAAAATTCTCTTTACAGCAGAGAAATGAGACTCTTTAGGGCATGCCTGGTATCTAGCACAGACACATGTAAGATACATGATATCAGGCTTACTTGCAGTCAAGTATAGTAAGGAACCAATTATCCCTCTATAAAAGACTCATCAACAAGTTTACCTGCCTCATCTTTGCCTATAGGCATACTTGTCCCCATTGGAGTTTTCATGATGGAGGCAGTCTATATACCATATTTTTAATCAACTCCCTGGTGAACTTAGACTGGGATATGAGCAGGCCATCATCAGTCTGTCTTACTTGGAGTCCCAAGAATGACTTTAGCTCACCCATGCTGCTCATCTACAAACTTCCCTTACATAAGTTTGGCAAATTTCCTGCAAAGGTTGTTTTCAGTTGATCCAAAGATTATGTCATCAACATATATCTAGACTAGGATGATCTTTCCCTTTGATTTCCTCAGGAATAGAGTCTTGTCTATTTTTCCCCTTGAGAATTTATTCTCAATGAGGAAAGTAGACAATGTCTTATACCATGCTCTAGGGGCTTGTTTCAACCCATATAGAGCTTTCTTAAGACTATAAACATGATCAAAAAAGTGTGGATCTACAAAATCTGATGGCTGATCCTCATATACTTCCTCTTTTAGGTCTCTATTCAGGAATGCTGACTTGACATCCATCTGAAAGACCTTGAATTCTTTATAGGCTGCATAAGCAAGGAATAGTCATATTGCTTCTAGCCTTGCCACTGGGGCAAAGGTCTGGTTAAAGTCTATTCTTTCTTCCTGCCTGTAGCATTTTCCACCAATCTGGCCTTGTTCTTGAAGATAATGTCATTTTCATCTAACTTATTCCTATAGATCCACTTAGTCCCTATGGCATTATGTCCCTTAGGTCTGGGAACCAGTTTCCATACTTTGCATCTCTTGAATTGGTTCAGCTCTTCCTATATAACACTAATCCAGTGTGAGTCTTGGATAGCCTCTTCAAACTTCTTTGGTTCCATCTGAGACAGGAAGCTTGAACATAGTGCTGAGTTCAAGATCTTATTTTTGGTCATTACACCATGACTTGCATCACTAATGATTTGGTGAGCTGGATGGTCTCTTAAATGTCTCATAGCTAGAGGCAATCTTTCTTCAGCTTGTTGTTCTTCATTTCCTTCAGCTTGTTGATCCTCAATGTCTTCAGCTGGTTGTTCTTCATTCTCAACTTGTAAGTCTTGAGCTCCCCCTAGACAACATCCATCATTTTCAATCTCTTGACTTGTTTGTTTATCTTCTCTTATGGTCAGATTGTTCATCTTATCCTTTAAACTTGCAGGACTAAAAGAAGTGTTTGGCAGTTCATAGTTAATTAACTTAGACTCATCAAAGACAACATGGACAGATTCTTCTACAACTTGTGTAGTCAAGTTATAGATCCTATATGCACTACTATTATTGTTGTACCCAACAAATATCCCTTCTTGGGACTTGGCAACAAACTTAGTCAAATGAGACTTACCATTGTTAAGTACATAACACTTGCTACCAAAATCCTAAAATAGGATAAATTTTGTTTTCTACCTTTCAGAATCTCATAGGGAGTCTTTTTGTGGATTTTGGTGATGGAAGCTCTATTGAGAACATGACAAGCAGTATTTACTACCTCTGCCCAAAAATATTCTGGGAGAGAAGTATCATTTATCAAGGTCCTACCTGCCTCAATTAGAGTTCTGTTCTTCCTTTCAACAATTCGATTTTGCTGTGGAGTTTTAGGTGAGGAGAATTCTTGATAAATCCCAAGCCCTTCACAGAACTTTATCATGCATTCAGACTGAAACTTAGTCACATGGTCACTTCTGATCTTGACCATAGAACTATTAAGTTTATTCTGAATTTGCTTGATAAAAGTCTAGAAGATATCTGGGGTTTCAGATTTTCTCCTTAGGAAGAATACCCAAGCAAACCTGGAAAAGTCATCAACCACCACAAGAGTATAGACTTTCCTACCTAGACTATGAACTAGCATAGGACCAAATAGATCCATATGCAGGAGGTATAAATACCTCACTGAGTCTTTAAAATCATGAATTTGGAAGGAAGACCTGGTCTTCTTGCCCTTTTAACAAGCTGAGCTGATTCCCTCCTTAATGCACTTAACCTTAGGACCATTCCTCACTAATTCTTCACTAAAGAGTTTGCCTATAGTCTTGTAGTTCAGGTGAGCTAGCCTCTTGTGCCATTAGACACAATGAGAAGCTTTCTCATCTGCAACTAGGCATATAGGAGAGTCCTCACTCTCACACTCAAAGTCTAGACAGTAGACATTTCCTCTCCTAGTGCCTGTCAAGATAACCCCTTGGTCACTTGACCTTCTAATTTGACACTCATCCTTGAAGAAAGAACTGTCATAGCCCAGATCAAATAGTTAACTTATGCTTATAAGGTTATGTTTCAAACCTTTCACATAAGCTACTTATGTGATAGATACTATGCCATTAGTTATTTTACCCAAACCTTTAGTTACCCCTTTTTCTGAGCCCCCAAAGATAACTTTGGGACCATTCTCAATAGAAGTGTATTCCTTTAGTATGCTCCTTATTCCAGTCATGTGTTTGGAACATCCACTGTCCAAGTACCATGTAGGGGTATGGCCACTTGGACTAACCTTCAACAAATATATTATCTAACCTTAGGACCCCAAATTTTATTGTGTCCTAGGTGCAAGTTAGATCTCAACTGAACAAGCCTACCTGCAGTTCTTCTGATAGGTAGGCCAACATTACTCCTCCATACACTCTTATTGTGCAAGCAATCAATGGCATAGCGGCCCACTTTGCCATAGAACCAGCTCTCATGCACATTGTACCTTCTTTTAAGAACTGGCTTAACAATAATGTTTTTTGCAGCTCTTAAACCAACATGTACATCAGCTCTTTTCTTAAGTCTTTCAGCCAAGGCTTGCTTAGGGGCCTGTCTGGCAGTAGAAGTACTTGGGATATCTTGAACCCTATCTACAGCTACCTTCTTTTCAGAATGCATACTTCAGATAGCTTTAGATATTCCTAAGTCTGCTTTGCTAACAGACTTTCCCTTAGCTTGATAATGAACTAGAAGACTTTGTGAGTCAGCTGCTACCTTGTCCTTGAGTGTTGGGGCTGGTAGACCAAACACAAATGGTCCATTTGGGTTTTCTCATAGACTGCCCAATAGGCACTAGCACCCTTGACATTTCTACTGCCTTGCTTATAGTGACAATAAATACTATCATGGTCATACCTGTTAGAAGGTTGAACCACCTTTTAAAAATAAATTGGAGGCTTGGAATCCAGTGGCTGAATTGGAGCTTTGCCTTTCATATTTGAATTGGCAGCTCTTGTTCTTCCTTTGAAACCTAGTCCCTTCTTACCCTTTTGGGAAGAGAAGAAATCTATCAAAGGTAACACAGAACTAGGTTTTGAGAACTTGGCCACTAGCTCCCTCTCCTTTTGGAGTCTACTCTTAAGATTCCTAATGTGGTTATTCTTGAAAGTAATGGTATCCATCTGAATAACAGTTATATTCTTTAATTTACTAATCTCTTTTAACTTCAGATCCATCTCTTTTGTTGAGTCTAAAGCAGCCAACTTCAGAGTGGCATTCTCCTTTGCCAACTGTTTAGCTAGGAGCCTGCTTTCCTTAAAGGCTTGTAGGAACTCTCCATAATCATCAATCAGTTGATTGATGTCTCCTTCATATTCAGAGTCACCTTCTTCTCTTGATGAAACTACTTCTGATTCTGGGCTAGTAACATAATCATACACTAAAGGTTAAGATTGTACCTTACTAGGACCAAGCTGATCCTGGTTGTGTCCATCCTCAGCTATGGACATCAGCCATATGCATTGGCTTTCTTCTGCTTTATTGATATCATCCAGCAATTACAAGAATTCTGTTTCTACATAATCTTCCTCAGTTGAGAATAGTCCAATATAGGCCTCAACATCCTCTTCATTTTCTGACTCTGATGAAGAAGAGTCAATCTAGCTTTTCTTCTTCTTGGATACAAAGGATTTCTCCTTCTTTCCTTTATGCTGGTGTTTCATTTTCTCACCAGACTCCTTTCTTTTGACATGACAGTCTGCTATAGCATGTCCTTGCTTGCTGCAACAATAACAAATAATTTTAGTAGAAGTTTGTTTACCAGGTTAAGAGCCATACCTTTCCTCTTTAGAGGTTTTCTTCTTTCCCTTATAGTAGTCATCCTTAGAGTAAGAAGAAGAGGATGGCCTTCTCCTCCAGTTATTTTTCTTCAGGAACATCTGGAATTGCCTAAAAAAGGCAGCAAAATCCTCATCAGAGTTATTGTCATTTGATGTGCTTGCGTCTGAACTTTCTGAATCAATATCAGCAACTTTTCTGGGAGGAGTCTTTCTCCAGCCCTTCCTTGTAGCTTCAACTTTGAAAGACATAGACTTATCTTTAGCAAAAGACTTGGTGCTCTTTTCCTCTTCCTTTCTAGCAATTAGCTGCATTTCATAAGACAACAATTTTCTAAAAAAGATTGGTGGAGGAGTATCTATAAGTATGGCCACTTCTCTGATGGCACAGGCCTTGGTATCCCAGTCCTTGGTTAATGATCTGAGAAACTTATCATTTAGTTCATAAGTGCTGAAGACTCTTCCATAAGCCATAAACTCATTGACAATTCTAAAGAACTTTTCATAGCACATAGTTGTGCTGTCTGTCTTGGCTTGTTTGAAGCTTTAATACTCTTGATTGAGCATGGACTTCCTATCCTCACTTACTTCTTCTGCCCCCTCCATGTAGACAATCAAAGTGTCCCATATTTCCTTTGAGGTTTTGTAGTAGACCAAACTCTGAAAGGTTGCTTCATCTATAGCACTAACAATTATGTTCCGTGCCCTCTTTTCCAAAGTTGCTAAGATGATCTCATCTTTTGTCATCTCAGAATAAAGGAGTCTATAAATTTGCATCAAGAACTAATGTCTTCATTGGGATGAAAGGACCTTCTAGAACTGTGATGTAGATTCTAGGATCAGATACTTCCATGAATAATCTGACCCTCTCTTTCCATATCCCAAATGTTTCTTTTCTACAAATGGGAAGTTTCATAGATCCAAGTTCTTTGTGATTTTCACCTGAACCCATCTTCGCTATGTTATAACTGCCTTGAGGATATACTCAGACTTTTAAGTCTAATTTTGAGGAACCTGACTATGATACCACTTAAAAGAATTGGTTTCAAAAATGTCTAAACACCTATAGGGGGTGGGGGGTGGGGGGTGGGGGGGGTGAATAGGTTCAATTCCAATTCACTTAGCAGATAATAAATTAATCACAACATAGTTATAATTCTACAGCTACCACAACACACAATAATCCAATCACAGTAAACACATAGATTTATAGTGGTTCCCCAAATGATGGGTACATCCACTTTCCCCCCTTCACCTATCTAGCAGTACACTAGATTCAGCCAAAATTCCTTCCACCTTCTCAGATCCTCAGATCTTACAACTCAGAACCCAAATTGGTTCCTATAGCTTAGACTTCAACAAGTCCTACACCTCAGGCGCTTCCTAAGAACCCTACCTCAGAGTGAATCCACACTCAGGCAATTAAGCCCTACCTCAGCCCTTATCACCAGGCCTACAGCTCAGAGAACTTAATCTCCTACCTCAGGCAAACAACCCTACCTCAGCCTTTATAGTTATATGCTTACAACTCAGAGATTGAAATCTCTTAAACTCAGATCTAAAAATAGATCTTACAGAAAATTGATTAAAGAATTAATTTCTTCCTTCACTCAGATAGAGAGAGAGTGGTGAGTGAATCTTGATTAGATCTTGATGAATCTGCTTTCTTCTGGCCTTTACTGTAACGAATCTGATTCAACCTGACTTAGCTTATTCAAAGCTTCTTGAAAGAGAGAACCTAGGTTGAATCTTCTTGAGAAGTAGGTGTAGATCCAGCTTCTTCCACCTTGCAGACTTAAATCTGCAAACACTGACAGATTTAATGAGATGATGTCTCCTTCTCTGATTCAAAATCAGAATCTTCTTATTGTATAGAATTCTGTGAATTCTTCTTGGAGTGATTTCTCCTTCTTCTTAGTTTCCCTCTTTCTATTTGTCTCTCAAATCTATATTCTGTGATAGATCAGCTCTTATTATAGATCTCGTTAAAGGCAACCGGCTGATTCGGTAGTTAACTAACATCTTATAGTTCTGACATATCTGACATCTTTGACGATTCAGACAGGTGTCAAGTCTTCAGTCTTGTGATCCGGGTGTCGACACAATTCCTTTGATGTTGTTGAAAAACTTCAGAAACTGTCGACACAGCTTTTGTAGAATGTGTCGACACAACTCCTTTGTTGTTGACGACAAACTTCAGAAACTGTCGACACAGCTCTTTATTCATAACTGATGTTGATTCAAACTCTGTGTGTCGACACAATTCCTGTGTGTCGACACAGCCCTTCTACTAATGTCAGCACTTCAAATCTAAGTGTGTCAACACTAGTCCTCAGTGTCGACACAGCTGTTATCGACTCAAATTCCATGTGTCGACACAAGTCCTGTGTGTCGACACAGCTTTGCTTCTAGTCTCGACATTGCTCCTTCAAAGGTGTCGACACATTATAAATGTCTCGACACTTTTGTACTTAGAATATTTTCTACATTCTTCAGCCTGCATAAGCAAACTCAATATACCATCAAATACAACCTGATGTATATTATTGATTCAAGTGAGGCTTCTCCAAATCAGGTACACAATTTCCAATGTACCCAACAGACCTGCATTTGACAGCTACAACTTGCTTTAATGGAAGAAGATGTACCGTAGCCCTCCGGCGTTATCTGACGTGTTCTGTAGCTTTCCCACAACTTATTTGAACTGTGTTTACTTCTGTTGACTTTGGCTGACGTCATCAGTTATGGACTTAGCCAATTTCTCAGATCCACTCTATACATTGAGTGCGTTGAGTGAATAAGCTTCACTCAATGAATATGGACTTAGACAATCTTTTGCTTCCTCAAGCGTTGAGTGCGTTGAGTGAATAAGCTTCACTCAACGCCAAAACCCTTAGTCAGCTTTCTGAACCATTCTGCATCTTAGGCGTTGAGAGATTTGAGTGAACTGGCCTCACTCAATTCCTCTGGACTTGGCTGCAACTTCTGTCTGCTAGGCGCAGAGAGCATTGAGTGAAGCTTCATCACTCAATGCTTTTGACTTAGCTGTAATTTCGACTCTGCAACCTGCTAGGCTTTGACAGTCCTATATTTACTCAGCGCTTTTGCTATCTGGCATTGAGTGATCTGGCTTCACTCAATGCTTCTGGACTTAGTCACTTTTTTAGCTTGCCAATGCTGAGGATTTGACAAACACAGCTATTCTCGACGCCATTTGATATATGGCTTTGAATGAACTTCCTTCACTCAACGCCTATTGACTCAGCCATAGAATTTGCTTTCCAGACTACATGGCTTTGACCGTCCACAACTAACTCGATGCTTTTTTGGCATCTGGCATTGAGCGAACTAGCTTCACTCAACGCCTATGGACTTAGAGGCAATTTTCATCCAATCCAACATCCTCCTTTGCATCTGGCGTTGAGTGAACAAGCTTCACTCAATGCCTGTGAACTTAGACAGATTTCTGTCTCTCCATATCTTTACTTTGTGAACACTTGTCACATCACTTGAAATACCTATCCTATCTATGTTACAAGGACTAACCTGCATGCATGAACTTGAACATACAACAAATACATCTTTGTGTATATCATTGACATAGCTGACTTCTACAAATCTGACTTCTACAAGTGTAGGACATTGTGGGCTATAGACCCAACAGAGTTTATAGGGTAAGAGCCACCTCCTTCCTTATCTGAGGATGACTAGTTGTGCACATGCGTAATCAAGCATGACTACCGCACAATGCTTGTACTACCGCTTCGCAATAACTGATGAACATAAGGAATATGCAGACGTCTTCCTTATATGGAGCAAACAACTAGCAGAATATGTATATACAGAGCCAACCTCCACATGATAAGGCTACCGATGATGATAGCTTGCTTAAACTCTATATAAAAGTGTTTTTCATTCTCTTAAGTCAACTGTACACATAAGCATAAATAATGTTTCTAAGCCGCTTTTACAGTAAGGAGCCACTGACTAAGAGAAAGAATAACAGATCTTGCATCCTCTTATTTATGAATAAAGATATTTGAAGAGCGCATTCTTAAATGACAATCAAAAGATGATCGCGTACCCGACGAACGAGAATCACAAGCACCGATCGCTCACCATTCTACGGAGAATAATCTTTTAAGGGAGCATTATTTTCACATTCTACATCTTATCTTGTATTTCTATATTTATTCTTTGTTTTGTGTGTCGAAAAAATCAATCAGGGAGTTCGTCGGAATTGGGGGGGGGGGGGTCAGTGATAAATCATCTAAGGAAGACGTCTAGATTAGGGAGATCTAGTGGGTTTGAATTCCTTCGGAGAGAAGGGAGTTTTAGTGGGTTTTGCACTCTGTACTCACCACTCATGATCGTTGATCCTTGTGCGGACTTTGATTTTTATAACCTCCCGCCCTTTATGCCTTATGTATGCGGACTTTGATTTTTTATCTGACAGCCCATGTGCTTCCTGAGTGTAGACTTTGGTTGTCTAACTGTTCGCCTTTGCTCAGCACCGTGCCATACCCATTGTGGTTGGTGCGGTCTCCGGTTTTGTAATTATCTGATAGCTTGCACTTTGCGGTTTTTGTTATCTCTGTTTCTTTTGTGCAGTTACAATACTCTGACCGCACAATCTTCTTCAGATTCTCTATGGCAATTCCAGGTGCCACTCCTCCTATTTCAAGTCTCTCCGACAATATTAGCACACACATTCTACCTCCCTTATCATATCTTTAGGTATCACACATGGTGCCACTCAGGGTAAGTGGCTCAATGACTCTGGTGTCACCAATTATATGATAGAAAATCCTTTTATCTTTTCTTCTTTGGAAAAACATGATCCGCACCATCGGTGTTGATAGAAGATGGTTCCTCATTCCTTGTGTGTGGGACTGGTCATGTATAGGTCACTCCATCTATCGAAATTGTGGATACTCTCTACGTGCCTACTTTTCCATGCAATTTATTATCTATTACAACTCTCTCCAGGTAACTACAATGCTCCATCACGTTTACTTCTACTAATTGTTATTTTCAGGATCTTCTTTGCAAAGTAACATTTGCTACTTGATAATGTTTTTGCTCTCTCTGTCTCTACCATCTTGATGAGAAAATTTTATTTGTAGATTTAGGCTCTATTCTAGCATGCATTTTCATTTATTTCGCATACCTTTATGATGATTTTATCCTAGAAACCTCTAATAATGGAAATGAATATATTGTGAGTTATTTTGGATTTATAGAGTAGTTCTAGAGCATTTTCATGTATGAGGGAGACCACTTATTTCTCTCATTTAAATTTTATGTTTTGATATTATGTGTATGGCTGTGCGGATGTTTTTGGAGTTGTTGAATTTGTTTGCTGCAAGTATAATGGTTTTGTGGTTTTCCCCGGGAATCTCGACCATTTTCCATTGAGGGCACTACTCATGCATTTTTCTTGTCACACAAGCATCGACTATTGGACTATGCGTTCTACGCCTCTTTGGTTTTATAATGACATATACCAAGTTGTGTTTGATCATACATATTTTGGGTATAGTGTGTAGGTTTACAAGTGTGAAGTCGTACAAGAACTTTAATCTCTATAAGTTACTGCTGGCGCTAGAGATACCGCTAGGTGCATGTCGACTGCACTTGCTCAGCTTAATGAAAATGTCGGCCAGGCTACACATCGACTAGACATGCCACTCCAACTAACACAAAATGTTTACCCTAAAGCCGGGCTCTAACATGTCGATGAGATACAAGATTGACCATGTTGTTAGTGTCTGCTGGAAAGAAAGATTGACGTGAGGGCTAATATTTGCGAGACTAGTCTTCTACCACTGGGAGCTAGTTGTATCGCTGGTATTAGATATGTTGACTAGACAAGTATATCTACTAGAAGAAGCATGTCGACCAGAAAGCTTATGCCAACTGGAGAGAAGACATCGTTGAGAGAATACAAGTTAGCTGTACATATGGACTACCGACAGGCATTAAGACTAATGCCGAGCACTAGCCATGTCGACTAGAACGATGGATCGACAAAAAGAGTGATGTTGACTTGAAGAGAATGTTGACGAGACAACATGTATTTACTGGAGCCATGGGTTTCCGCTAGTGGTAGCCCTATCATCGTGAGTTAGCCACATCGAATACAAACAAGGATCGATTAGACGGGCTGAAACATCCTAGTTTTCTGGACTTGAGGCTCTGGATGTTACCGCACGACGGTAGGTACTTATCGCCCGACGATAGCCTTCTGGCGTTGTGTGATAGGCGTTGAGTACGTTAAAAAGTAGGCATCGAGTGTGTCGAGTGCTAGCGTGTGGCGTTAGCTAATTACTGCTCAGCGGTAGCCCAATGCGTTATGACGAAAGAATTTTGTGAGCTAACGTGCACTGGAATTGCTACCTCCGGCAGTAGCGCTGCATTATTTTTGATTGACAGCTCGGGAAGTTATCGCGGGGCGGTAGGTAGCTATCGCCCGATGGTAGCTTTCGGAAGCAGTTCCGTCATTTGGATTTCTCGCCGTCCGATTTCACTTGGGATTTGATCCTATGGCCCAAGACTCTCCGTACAAGGGGCATAAGTAGGGCTGAAACACTCTTTCCCCTCATTTCTTCTCATCTTTGAGTGGAAGTTAGGGTTTTGGGGAGAAAGGGTTTGGAGGAAGAGGAAGAGCATCTCCCGCCTTTGATGAAGATTCGAGGCTCCGTTCGTCAATTTGAGGTCAGATCCATAGAGAGGGCTTGGAGGCGCACATGTTCATCCGTGCAAATCGAGATTTTCATGGCTAGGAAGAGGAGTTGTAAGGTAGCGATTTTTTAGGGTGTGTGCATGGCATCCATTTCCTCTTTTGCTTTCTTTAAAGTATTTAGGCACCGGATCTCTCAAATGAGAGGGGTATGAGTTGCCATGGTTCAAGAAAAACCTTCGGGTCAATTGAGTCCATCCCGGGCATGTTATTGCACTAGATATCCGCTCCACGAGTGGATTAGGCATTGTGGGTGAAGCTGTAATCGAGACCGTTAGTCCGGCTTGGTGATGTTGGATAACGTGCCTTAAGGATTTTTGCTAGAAATCCATTTGCGGCAAGATGCCGTTTGTGATTTTTTTCCCCTTATTTCGTGTGAGTACGAATTGTGGATTAGGGCGAGAAAGGCTATTGTTTGTGATGTGCTAAGGCGAGTCTTTGTCTCTGTGGTTGGCTGGCTAGACCGTAACGTGTAAGTCATGTGTGGAGAGTATCCCGACGAGACAAGTCCCCTTCTGTGAAACTGTTGAAAATGCCAAGCTTTGGGCAGTCCAGGGCGATGAAGCCCACGAGCGGGTAGGGTCTAGCAATGGTTCTTAGCATCGGTTTATTTGGGTGACAGAATCTTGAGGTGAGAAGTCAGAGCTTGCAGGCAAGCCCGGGTTTCGAGACCCACGAGTGGGTGGGGCCTAAGCAAGAGTTCCGTGTGGCGGCGTAAAAACCGTTAGGGGAAATTGGAAGTACCCGTGTGTTTGCGGCTTGAACACCGATGGGGAAATTGGAAGAACCCATTTGTTGATGCGTGATGATGTGTTAGATTCATGAGCTATAGGGTGCCCTGGCGGAAACCCGGGATTGCATACATGTTGCATTATAGGCCCTTATATTACCACCTCAACATAGAAACATGTTTGTTGTATGAGACATCCAAACCTGTTTTATTGCTTTCTATGTTTATGTACATTTGCATACGAAGTGCTGACCTGCAGGGTGGTGGAGTGCCCCGGGGTCCGTTAGGGGCGACCAGGAGGAGATGTGTTGGTTACACAGTTGAGGTCAGACATTGCTGAACCATATTATAACAAATTTTTACAGGGCAAGGTTCTCAAGCTGGAGCAAGCTCGCTGGCCAAAAAGTCCTAAGCCTCATGAAGAGTACCCTTTTTTTCCTTTTGGTTATGATCTTGTTGCGTGTTATGCTTAGTGCAATGCAATTCCGGCTTGCATGCCGAGGTAGCTTAGGAGTGCCAAGGCACGTTGCTCTGTTGGATGTTGTTTCAGTTTTCTAGAAATTTAGTTATAGTAAGGCCTTAAGGCAAGTTCGAACTCCTTTAGTAGTGGATAACTTATGTTTGGTTGTTTTTTTCGCTATCTTATTTCTGAGTTTTGAGTTGCGTAGTTTTTATATCATCTTACGAGCATATTCGCACGGGCTATGACCGTGCTCGATGCTCTTGGGTAGCCTTCGGCCGCATCAGGCGGGCTTCGCCCACTTGCGCATGGGCTTCACCCATGCTTGATGCTTCGAGTGGTGTTCGACCACATAGAAGAGGAATTTACCAGCTTCCACGCAATCCACCATCTCGGCGCTGCACCCGCCACTCGCGGCCCCCTAGAGCAAAAGCTGTACCCATCACTCGCAACCCCCAGAGCCCTATGGTTATTTGATTTTGCTCCGGTGGCCGTGAGTGGAGGGTGTGGCTTTTGCTCCGGGGGGACGCGAGTGGCGGATGCGGCTTCGAGATGGTGGATTGTGTGGAAGCGGGCGAAACCTGCTTCTATGTTGCTGAACACCACTCGAAGCATCAAGGACGGTCGAAGCCCGCCTGATGCGTCCAAAGGCCGCCCGAGAGCATCGAGCACGGGCATAGCCCGTACAAAGAAGCTCGTATTAAATATAATTATATAATAATATAAATATAATATAATAAAATGATATATAATAATAAAATAAAATAAAATAAAATAAAATAATATAATATATTAATAAAATTAAAATTAAAACATAGGAATTAGGTAGGAAATTAAATCGGGGGGGGGGGGAGGAGGAGGAGGTGGGGGGTAGGCCGGAGGCGAACCGGCAGGGCCACTGTAGGCGGTTGCCCTGCCCGTAAGCCCCAAACCTAGGACTCACGGGCAGGGCCACCACCGGCAGTGGCCCTGCCAGTTTGCCTTCGACCTACCTACGTCGGTGTCGCTGGCGTCCTGCTTCCCCAACTGTGGGGTCCGGTGAGGACCCTGCCACCTCCGCCGACGACGGCAAGCTGAAATCTCACGGGCAGGGCCACCGACGGCGGTGGCCCTGCCGGTTCTCCTCCGGCCTACCCCTACCAGGGTTGCCGACGTCGAGGACTCCGACAGTGGGGCCCGGTGAGGCGGCCATCGGCTCCGCCGACGGCATTTGGCTGTTTTTTTAACGGCGAGCGAACACAGGCAGAAGAGGGGCAATTTCGGAAAACCAAATGTAACGGACAAGATCCTGTAGCAACACAGAATTCCCTTTTAATATAAGTATTGATAATTCTTAAGCTGTCGAGTCTGTATGTTGTGGAGCCCCGGCTAGACCCATATTATACGATCATTACTGGGGAAGTGTTACAATTTTGTATCAGAGCTAGGTTAGGGTCCAGGGTAAGGTTTAGTGGTCGATTTGGAATAATTGAATCACGTAATTAAGTTATCCACATAGGAGCATCGCGGGACCGTGAGTGTCCTTGTATCTAAGTTTTGCGAATAGAAGTTGATTTTTGTTTTACCTTGCTTTGCTAAGGGTGGAAGCGACGAGGCGGGGATGTTGAGGTCGCAAGAGAAGCCTTCGGTGAGCAGTGCTACTGCGTTGGGTCCTATGGGCATGGGTGTAACTCCAGCCGATTTATGTCACATGCTTGTAGAGGCAATGGTAGCGTCCCAAGCTGCAGCAGCATCATATGTTGTGACCCCTATTGCATAGGTAATGACTCTCATTACCCCGGATGCCGCACCGGTCATACCGGGCGGAGGAGCCAGGAAGGCAGAGCTGTTGGCTGAGAGAGTGGTTGTTGGGTAGGGATACCGACAGATGATGTACTTTCTAAGTTTTCATCCTCCAATGTTCAAGGGAGTCGACACACTAATTGATGCAGAGGACTAGTTAACGAGGATTCATGAACTTCTAAGGGCGGCAGAAACACTAGAGGAAAAGCAGTCTCAATTCGCGACCTTCATGTTAGAAGGTGATGCTAAGCTGTGGTGGGTGTGCCATAACGGCCGCCAGTTTTCTGGACGCACCCCATCCATGGAAGATTTCAGGAATCCCTTCTTAAAGATGTATATCCCTTCGTCGACGAGGATAACCCTTCAGAGACAATTTTTGCACTCGGTGCAATGAGACAAGATGGTGGATGAGTATGTTTAGGAATTTACTCATTTGTGTCGTTATGTGGGAATGACTATGACTGATAAAGAGGAGAGGGACAACCTCTTCTACCTTTGGTTGAGAGAAAATTTGAGACAACCTCTTATAGTTACGAAGAATGCAGGTTTCAACGAGTTGATTGAGGCTGCCATGACATTGGAAAGTGATATGGAGTAAACCCAACGTCGTAAGAGACTCGCGATCAAGCAGGGAGAGGGAAGTCCTTCTCAATCATAAGGGAAGTCTGAAGGGACTAAGTGGAAGAAGAAGCCCCATCCCTTCAAGTTATGGGAAAAGAGCAGTACAACGTCGGGGGATCTCGCTTAAAGGGACCACCAATGTGCTACAAGTTTGGCAAGTCAGGCCATATAGCTCAATTTTGTACAGAGAGTGGCACTGAGCAGGAGCCAAGGCAAGAGCAGTCCGTGCATTCTGGTCCCAGTACCGCAGAGAAAGGGAAAATGGCAGAGTCGAGCGCTTCACGTTTCCAACCCGTGCAGCCAAGGGCTTACAACCTTGGGCAGTAGGAAGCGATTCGACAACCGGATGTGGTGATAGGTATGAGAAAGTTTAAGTTTGTTTATTGGCTTTAGACTTTCGATACTTTTATGTGTGTTTCCTGTGTATTAGGCTTCGTGCTAGTTTTTGGTTACCCCATTAGGGTATTGTTTGACACATGAGCATCACACTCCTTCCTTATGAAAAGATTTATCCGAAGAATTGGAGTCGAGCCTTTTTCAGCAAACACAGAGCTTAGGGTGTGCATGCCCAATGGGTCTTTCATGACTACTGGGACGAAAGGGCGTATTGGTTGGAGTTTAGACGGAGTTGACTTCATGTTTGTAGTAGCAGCTCTACCCTTAGCCGAGTTCGATGTGATCTTGGGGATGGAGTGGCTTGCAAAGCAGCGTGCCAGTATTGATTACATATCTAAGGTGGTGACCCTGAGAAGTAAAGGTAAGGAAGAAGTCAAATTTGAGGGCCTTAGCGGAGTGGCCTGCTCCCTGATTTCGGCCATATAGTTGGTGCGAGAAGTTAACAAGGGAGTAGCAGCTTTTGTAGTATTTTTGGAAGTTCACCAATCCAAGCTATCACTTGGAGAAGTACCGGTAGTGGCAAAATTCAAGGATGTGTTTCCTAAGGAGCTTCCTAGAGCACTCCTTCGACGGGAGATCGATTTCTCGATTGAGTTAGCGATAGGAGCTAGGCCAGTGTCACGTCCCCATTTTAGGATGACACCAAAGGAGTTAGCCGAGCTCAAGGTACAGTTGCAGGAACTATTAGAGCAAGGGTATATCAGACCCAGCTCATCGCCATGGAGCGTGCCGATGTTGTTTGTAAAGAAGATAGATGGTAGTATACGATTGTATATAGACTACCATGAATTGAATAAACTGATCATTGAGAATAAGTATCCGATTCCACGGATAGATGACCTGTTTGACCAGTTGGTGGGGTTAGTGGTGTACTCTAAGTTGGACTTGAAGTCAGGGTACTATCAGTTGCAGATTCGAGATGAGGACGTACCCAAGACAGCTTTTGGTATGAGGTATGGACACTTCAAGTTCTCGGTGATGCCGTTCGGGTTGACAAACGCACCATCGATATTCATGAATTTGATGAACCGAGTGTTTCAGGAGTACTTAGACTTGTTTGTGGTGGTTTTCATCGACGATATTTTGGTATACTCCAAATTGGAGGCGGAGCATGAGAGTAATTTTGCAGACTTTGAGAGAGAACCAGCTTTATGCTAAGTTCTTAAAGTGTGAGTTCTGGTTAGAGAAGGTGGCATTTTTTGGCCATGTGATTAGTGGTGATGGGGTGGCGTTGGATCCAGCGAAAGTTGAGGCAATCAGGGATAGTCTAGTTCTGAGCACCGTGGCGAATTCAGGAGTTTTCATGGACTAGCCGGAACTATAGAAGATTTGTTGAAAACTTTTCGCAGATAGCTCTACCCCTCACTACTCTGAATCGCAAGGACCAGAAGTTTGTGTGGACTCAGGAGTACAATCAAGCGTTTGATACCTTGAAGTAAAGGTTGATGTTGGCTCCAATCCTTAGTCTCCCTAAAGGGACTGAAGGATTTCAGATTTTCAGTAACGCGTCAGGTTGCGGTTTGGGTTGCGTGCTAGTGCAACATGGTAATGTGATAGCCTTTGGGTTTAGACAGTTGAAACCTCATGAGAGAAATTACCCCATCCATGACTTGGATTTGGCGGTGATAATCTTTGCCTTGGAGTTGTGGAGGCATTATGTGTACAGTGCAAAGGTGGAGATCTTTTTGGACCATAAAAGTCTAAAGTATCTTCTAGATCAAAAAGATTTGAACATGCAGCAGCGCAGGTGGGTTGAGTTCTTAGGGGACTATGACGTGATGATTCACTATATGCCGGGCAATGCCAACGTGGTGTCTGATGCATTGAGTAGAAAATATTTTGGACAAGGGAATTTGATTGAAGCTCATGATGAGTGGTTGATGCGGGACTGTGAGTCCCTTGGCATTGAGTGTGTGGCAAGAGGCGAGTCTAGCATGACTCAGTTGAACTGGATTGAGTTGCAAAATGACATATCCGATCATATCCTGGAAGCGACTAGTGTGGATGTAGAGTTCAAGCCATTTGCAGTGGAAGCTCAAAAAGGCGAGGGTAGTGCTTGGCAGATGATTGATGGAATCTTAAAGAAGGATGGAAGGGTATGTGTACCACAGTTCGGCAAGCTCCAAGAGTAGTTAATGTTTGAGGCTCATTTCACGAAGTACTCCATTCACCCTGGCTGTATAATGATGTGCTTGGATATAAAGAAATCCTTTTGGTGGCTTGGTTTGAAGCTGGATGTAGCTTTGTATGTGAGTCGGTGCCAAACTTATGCCCTAGTGAAGGCTGAGTGCCAATAGTCGGGCAGGTTTCTGAAGCCCCTTCCTATCCCTGAGTGGAAATTTGATGACATCTCCATGGATTTTGTGCATGGCTTACCTCGGTCGCAGTAGTGTAACAATGTGATTTGGGTGATCGTGGATCGCTTGACCAAAGTGGCTTACTTCATCCCGAATCAGAAGGAGGACAGCATGAAGAAGCGGGTAGAACTGTACGTTCGCAATATTGTGCGGTTGCTTGGAATTCCAAAGAATATTGTTAGTGATCGCGATGGACGGTTCACGTCCAATGACTAGAGATTGGTACAGAAGAGTCTGGGCACAAAACTCAAGTTTAGTATGACGTTCCATCCTCAAACCGATGGTAAAACGGAAAGGATGATTCATACAATGGAGGATATGCTGAGAATGTGTACCCTTGATTTTTCCAAGAGATGGGAAGATCACCATTTCATGATGGAGTTTTCCTACAATAATAGTTTCTAAGCGAGTATCAAGATGGCGTCATACGAGGCTTTGTATGGAAGGCGGTGTCGAACACCAATGTCCTGGACAGAGGCGAGAGACAAAACTTTTGGGGAAAGAGCTGGTGGCCGATGAATGCGAGTTGCTGCGAATAACTAAGGAGCGTATGAAGGTTGCTCAAGATCGACAGGCGAAGTATTTCAATGTGCTCCATAGGAATGTGGAGTTCGCGGTAGGCGACTGGGTGTATCTAAGGATTAAGCCGTTCAAAGGTGTTTCGTGGATTCGTCAACTCAAGAAATTGAGTCCGAGGTTTTTGGGGTTGTTCGAAGTTGTGGAATGAATTGGAGAAGCAACCTATCTGTTTACGTTGTCCCTAGATCTGAATGGATTACATGATGTCTCCCATGTTTCAATTCTAAGGAAAGCCTTGGTGGAGGCAAGTGTTGTGTTTGAGTCAACGACGGTGCCGGTAGAAGAGGACTTGTGGACGAAAGTCCGTCCAGTCGGCATAGAGGATTCAGAAGTTTGATAGTTGTAGAATAAAGAGGTAAAGCTCATAAAAGTGCATTGGGATAACTGTGGGCAATACCAATTCTCCTAGGAACGTGAGTAAGCGATGCAGGAAGACTTTTCAGATCTCTTTGCATTAGTATGCTTTATTGTTTAAATGCATGCTTAATTTTGAGGACAAAATTCTTTTTAGGGGGGAGGAGTTGTAGCACCCCAGTTTTGTGGACTTGTGACTCTGGACATTATCGCGTGATGGTAGGTTGCTATCGCCCTGCGGTAGCCTTCTTGCATTTTATGGTAGGCGTTGAGTGTGTTGAGTGGTATACATCAAGTACGTTGAGTGCTAGCGCGCGATGTTAGCTAATTACCGCTCGGTGGTAGCCCAATTCGTTGAGACAAAAGCGTTGAGTGATATACCATGCAGCGGTATTGCTACCGCCGACGGTATCGCTGCATTATTTTTGATTGATGGCTCGGGAAGTTATCGCGGTACGGTAGGTAGCTACCACTAGGAGGTAGCTTTCAGAAGCAGTTCCGTCATTTGGATTTCTAGACGTCCAATTTCACTTGGGATTTGATTTTATGGCCCAAGACTCTTCGTCCAAGGGGCATAAGTAGGGTTGAAACACTCTTTCCCCTCATTTCTTCTGATCTTTGAGTGGAAGTTAGGGTTTTGGGGAGAGAGGGTTTGGAGGAAGAGGAAGAGCATCTTCTGCCTTTGACGAAGCTTCGAGGCACTGTTCGTCAATCCGAGGTTAGATCTATGGAGAGGGCTTGGAGGCGCATACGTTCATCTATGCAATCAGAGATTTCCAAGGATAGAAAGAGGAGTCGTAAGGTAATGACATTTCTCCTCTCGGTCTTTAGGATGCGTGCATGACATCCGTTTTCTCTTTTGCTTTCTTTCAAGCATTTAGGCACCAGATCTCTCAAATGTGAAGGGTACATGTTTTCATGGTTCGAGAGGAACCTCTGGGTCGATTGAGTCCGTCCCCGACATATTGTTGCACTAGAAATCTGCTCTGCTAGTGGATTAGGCATTGTGGGTGAAGCCGTAGTCGCGACGGTTAGTCTGACTCAATGATGTTACATTGCGAGCCTTAAGGATTTTTGCTAGAAATCCGTTTGCAGCAAGATGTCGTTTGTGATTTTTTTTCCACCTTATTTTGTGTGAGTACGAATGGTGGATTAGAGCGGGAAACATTATAGATTGTGATGTGCTAAGGCGTGGCTTTGTCTCTGTGGTCGACTGGCTAGCCTGTGACGTGCAAGTCATGTGTGGAGAGTGTCCCGGCGAGACAAGTCCCCTTTTACAAAATTGATAAGAATGCCAAGCTTTAGGCAAGACCGAGCGATGAATCCCACGAGCAGGTGGGGTCCAACAAGGGTTCTTAACATCGGTTTGTTTGGGTGAAGGAATCCTGACTTGAGAAATCAGAGCTTGTAGGCAAGCCCGAGTTTTGAGACCCACGAGTGGGAAGGGCCTAGGCAAGAGTTCCGTGTGGCAGCTTGAATGTCGTTAAGGGAAATTATAAGTACCCGTGTGTTTGGGGATTGAACGCCGATGGGGAAATAAGAAGAACCCGTTTATTGATGTGTGATGATGTGTTAGATTCATGCGTTATAGGGTGCCCTGGGTGAAACCCAGGATTGCATACATGCTGCATTATAGGCCCCTGTATATTACCTGCTCAACATAAAAACGTGTTTGTTGTATGAGACATCCAAACCTATTTTATTGCTTTCTATATTTATGTACACTTGCATACAAAGTGCTGACCTACAGGGTGGTTGAGTGCCCCAGAGTTTGCTAGGGATGGCCGAGAGGAGATGTGTTTATTATACAGTTGAGATCAGCCTTTGCTGACCCACATTATAACAAATTTTTAAAGGGCATGGTTCTCAAGCTGGAGCAAGCTCGCCAGCAAAAAAGGCCCAAGCCTCATGAAGAGTATCCTTTTTTCCTTTTGCTTATGATCTTGTTGCATGTTATGCTTAGTGTAATGCAGTTTCAGCTTGCATGCCGAGGTAGCTTAGGAGTGTATGACACATTGCTCTGTTGGATTTTGTTTCAGTTTTCTTGACATTTATTTATTGTAGGCCTTAAGGCCGGTTTGAACTCTATTAGTAGTGGATAACTTTTGTTTGGTTGTTTGTTTCGGCTGTCTTATTTCTGAGTTTTTAGTTGGGTAGTTTTTATATCATCTTATAATTCTTAAGCTGTGGAGTTTTTATGTTATGGGGCCCTGGCTGGACTCATATTATATGGCCATTACAGGGGAAGTGTTGTCCCCGCGCCCCAGCATGTACTCTAATTTTCACCTGGTCTGGTTCTGGTTACCAGGATGCAGCCCAAGCACCTCAACCCCTCTCCATCCACAGGCGGGTTGTTGGTGGCCACAACCTCCCTTTGATGAGCGAAACTCTCCAGTTAAGCAGGTAACACAGGGACTTCTCGGGCTGGAAATTAGAGTACATGTTGGCGCACGGGGACAACACCTCCATAGTTAAGGGTGCTCAGGCTAGATTAGTACCGGGATGGGTGACCTCCTTAGAAGTCCCCGTGTTGCCCGCTTAACCAGAGAGTTTCACTCATCAAAGGGAGGCTGTGGCCACCAATAACCCGCCTGTTGATGGAGAGGGGTTTGGGTGCTTGGGCTGCAGCCCAGTAACCAGAACCGGACTAAGTGGAAATTAGAGTACATGCTGGGGCGCAGGGATGTTACAATAAAAGTGCACTTTTTTGTGACGGCCCAGACCTGGCTCCAATCGGGACCACGTCCACCGAAGGAGACCTAGCGCGACCCAGCTGGCATCGTCCGGGCTGCAACCCAAGAACCCTTACCCCTCTCCATCTAGGCGGGCTGTTGGCGGCCACAACCTCCCTTTGATGAGCGAACTCGATAGTCAAGTTTGGTCGTATGGAGACTTCCCAGGAGGTCACCCATCCTAGTACTACTCTCCCCCAACCCCGATTTGTGATGAGAAATGAAGGAACTTCATAGTTAATCGTGTCTGTGTAAGAGTAGTACTGGGATGGGTGACCTCCTGGGAAGTCCCCGTACGAACCAACTTGGCTATCGAGTTCGCTCATCAAAGGGAGATGGTGGCCACCAACAACCCGCCTGGATGGAGAGGGGTTGGGGTGCTTGGCCTGCAGCCCAGACGATGCCAGCTAGGTCCCGCTGGGTCTCCTTCGATGGACATGGTCCTGATTGGAGCCAAGCCTGGGTCGTCATATTGGCTGTGTCGGCTTAATGGAGATATCGCATGTTACTTTTAATGCGTCGTGTTACCTGGAAGTCCACTTCATCGATCCATGTGCGCAATGCGGGAATTTGGTGGCGATCATGGAAGGAAAGATTACTACCGCTTCACGGTCGCACTTACCGCTCCGCAGTAACTAGGGTTTATAAGGTAAGAGACACCTCCTTCCTTATCTGATGATGACTAGTTGTGCACATGCATAATCAAGCATGACTACCACATAATGCTTATACTACCGCTTCACAATAACCAATGAACACAAGGAATATGCAGACGTCTTCCTTATATGGAACAAACAACTAGAAGAATATGCATATACGGAGCCAACCTTCACGCGATAAGACTACCGATGAAGGTTTCTTGCTTAAATTTTGTATAAAGTGTTTTTCTTTCTCAAGAGTCAATTGCACACAGAAGCAAAAATAGTGTTTCTAAGCCGTCTCTACAGCAAGGAGCCACTAACTAAAAGAAAGAATAACAGATCTTGCATCCTCCTGTTCATGAATGAAGATATTTGAAGAGCTCATTCTTAAATGACAATCACGTACCCAACGAACGAGAATCACAAGCACCAATCGCTCACCGTTCTACAGAGAAAAATCTATTGGATCTAGTTAGCAACCTTAGAGGGGGGGGGGGGTGAATAAGGTTTAACGAAGTTTATTAAAAATTTGAAATATTTCTAAACAGATTGCCCCTTGGAAATCTATGCACCTTTCAGAGAAGTACAGGCTAACACACACAACATAATATCCAGTAGAATACACAGAAAATGAATTTTATTCCAAAATAAAATCAACAATTGTTTTAAAGATTACAAAACTTAATCTCCGTGACGCCGGAGATCGAAGGCGATGAATAGAAACAACTTTGAGTTTTCTATACCGACCCGCTCTGTCTGAACCCCACAATGTTTAGGGTTGATTTGGGCTAGGTTCACTATTAGGACTCTCAGATGACCCACATTATATAGTCTAGTGTCATAAGTTTTTATCAGGGTCTAGGTCAAGTCAACAAACCTAGAGTGATTGGTTTTCACCTTCAGAATACTTAGAGACAGAAGACCTCTAGAGAAAGCAGTTTTCTAAGAGTCAGAAAAAGCGTTTGACGATAGCTCGACAAAGTGTTATCTCAGCTAGATGAATTTGGAGCTCTGTTCGACAATTTTCTACTTCTTTTTTGCTATCTTCAGTTCGACGATATTGGATCTCAGGTTGACGAAATTTGTTGAGTTCGACTATTTTCTCTGGATTCAGTTCGACTATTTTCTCTCAGTTTTAGATTGACTAAGGCAGAAGTATTTCTAATTATATTATGTCTGTAAAACTCTGGTAATTAATGCTCAATATTCTCTTGAATATAGCAGTTCCTTGACAACATTGATTATGGTTTTCACAGAGTTATTACTTGACTTATTTACTGGGACAGTTGAGGAAATTCATTTAATACAATTTGTAGCCGTTCAACTCCCATATTTTCTGCAGTAAATCAAGGATAAGGAATGAAAAATTCAAATGCTAAAAAATGCAGGGATATATAAGGTTTTCTCATTCTAGGCAATAATAACATAGAGAACAAGTAATACAGACAAAGATCGATACACACAGAGAAAAGTAGTCAGGCTTACAATTCTTACTTCAGGAATTTTCAAGAGACAAAATCATCAACATTTGTCTGAAAGTTTCCTAAAGATCTTCAAGAATTCTGTAGGCCTACACTCTGAGCAAAGCTCTCTTTCTTCTGAACAAATCTATATCTCAGGGGGAGCTTTGACAACATCACAATCCACTAGTCTTCTCATAGATTGTTGACAGAGAAGAACATCATCTTTATTTTCTTTCACCACTGTAAAAGAGTTTTTAACTTCCTTCAAAAGTTATCATTTGATTGTCAAGTCTCCTGATCAAAAGACTTGGTTTGGTTTTTTAGCACCTGTTCAAAAGCTCAAAGGGTTGCTATATCTCCAATAGAAAATAGATATTCTGGTAGCAGGGCACTTGATCAAAAACCTATAGTGGATTCCTACCAGGGTGGTAGAAGAGTTGATGTACCCAAGTTTAGGGGAACCACTATAAAATCTTTGTGTCTTCTGGATTGCTCTATTTTTTATTTTGCTATGCTGTGATTTTTGTGTTTTGTTTTCTGCCTTCATAAATATAGTTATCACTTATTTTAATCCGCAATAAAAATTAATCAAAAGTTTTTCAAACTCTATTCCCCCTCTAGAGTTAGTGTGATTTATCCCTTCTCTTTCAATTGATATCAGAGGGAAAGGTTGTTTGGTTTCACAGGCTAACACCTGAACCAAAAGATCTTTGATAGATCTCATTTACTATATTGTCTTTTTCTATCATGGCATAAAATAAAGAATATTTAAGCACCAGACCTCCAGTGAGCAACCTTAACAAGTTTGCACTTTGGAAGGCAAGGATTAGGCTGTATATGAATTCCATTGATGAAGACATCTACAATTCTATTTTGATAGGTCCCCTTCCTCTTTATACAACAACATCTATAAGCACCAGTGCAGTTCCACCACCTGAGTGGACTGATGTACAGAAGAAAGCAAAGGTTGCAGATGCTAAAGCTTTGAACATTTTGGCTCAAACTATGTCTGATGACATATTACAAAAGGTTGCTGAATGCAAATCAACAAAGGTCATTTCAGATTCCCTCAACCAAATTATAGCAGGATCTACAGATGAGAGGAAAGATATAAGATCCCTTCTCATCTCATAGTATGAAAATTTCAAAAAGGATGAATCAGAGTCAGTTGCAGATATGTACAACAAACTCAACCTGATTGTTAATGAGCTGAAGAACTTGGATAAGAATATCTCATTAACAGAGTTTAATGATAAAATCCTTATGTGCTTCCTCATCGCATGGGATTCTAGGATCTGGCCAATCAAGGAGGCCAAAAGCATAAATGAGATTTCTCCAGAGTCTTTGTTAGGCAATCTCAAGTCTTATGAGCAGCTGATCAAGACCAGGGAAGCACCTGAACAGAAGACTTCTATCTTAGGAAGGAAGGAGCAAAGCATTGCCTTCAAGGAATCTGAAGAATCTGAAATTCTACCTGCCAATGAAGATCTAATGATTCTATTTGCTAAAAGATTCTATAAAATTGCAAGGAAGGATTTCAGAAGAAGGTCAACAAGAAAGGAGGACAAACCAAGGTATAACAAGAATCCTACCAAGGAAATTGTCTGTTATGGATGAAGGAAGCCAGGACACATTCTTCCAGAGTGTCCAAAGGCTCAGAAGAAGGATAAGAGAAAAGAAAAGGAATACAAGAAACACTCCAGCAAGCCCACTTCCAACAAATACAAGAAGAGGAAGAAAAAAAAGGCTTTGTTGCTGAGACTTGGAGTGATTCAAAAGAAGAGACTTCATCCAGTTCCAGTGAGGATAAAGAAGAGGATAAAGCTAGAGAAATCTGCCTGATGGCAATTGATGCTTCATGCAGCCTCTCAGCAGCTAAAGAATCAGCAGAAGAATCAAAATCTGAAGAGGACCAGGTAATAAAATCTTTTGATTTTACTTCTGAACATTTTAAAACTGAATTCAAACTTTTATGTAATGATTTAATTAAATCTGAAAAGAAAATCAAACTTCTCAGAGAAAACAAATAGAATATGATAATTTATTTTCAGAAAACATCAAACTAAAAGCTGAATTAGAATCAACTTCAGAACAAATTATTTCTTTAAAAATTGAATTAAATAAAGCAAAACAATTTGAAGAATCCCTAAATGGGAGAAGTATAAACTTAATGGATATCACCAGCACAGTAAATGCTAGGCTAAATGGTAAATTAGGCTTAGGTGCTTCATCTAGTCAGCCATATATTCTTAAGAAAAACATTTTATCAACCACTATTAAATTAATATCGAAAAAGGGCAAAGAAAAATTAGAGGATAATGACCAACAAACAAAAGTATTTTAGAAACCCAAACAGAAGGAAAAAAAAGAAATTTTTTAATAAAAACCATGTTCAACATTTTTCGTCGAACCAAGATCGACGAAATGTATATGGTTCGTCTAACTCAGATCGATGAACTATGAATGCAGATTTTCTTTATAATAAACCATCTAACTGCGATCGACGAAATCTATATGGCTCGTCGAACCGCGATCGATGAAATTCGGGCACAAAAAATGAATACTTTCATTCTCTGAGAGGAGTTCGACGAACTCATCCCTATTCATCGAGCGTAGATCGAGGAACTTACTAGAATTCGTCGAACTCAAAAACTTCAACAGAAACCTAAATTCTTCCAGAAACCTTAGTCAACTTAGATCAATTGTTAATCCCTTCACTCATTGGATAATTCCACGAAGAAAATTTCATTCCTTAGGCTATAAAAATCAACCAGAATTTTCTTTTATTTCTACTTATAAATTTAAGAAGAATCAAGGACCCAAGGTTACCTGGGTCAAGAACACCTAATTTATTTTCTTGCAGGTGATGGACTATCCTACCACAGAGCAACAGTAGTAATTGGATAGTGGATGCTCAAAGCATATGACAGGAATCAAGCAGATTTCAAATCAAAGCTTGGACCAAAGGTGATCTTTGGAGACTCCAACTGTGGCCAAATAGAAGGCTAAGAGAATGTTAAAGTTAGAGCTGTTACATTCAAGAAGGTAGCCTATGTGAGTGGTCTCAAGCATAACCTGATATCCATAAGTCAATTATGTGATGAAGGTTATCAGGTATCATTTTCTAAATCTTATTATATTATTACTTCTGATAGCAATAAAGTTATTTTAACCGGACTTTGGGAAGGAAACATTTATGTAGTAAATTTTAAGTCAGCTAGTTCAAAAATTTGTTTATTTAATCAGATTAGTAATACCAATGAATTATGGCATAAAATATTAGGTCATGTAAACTTAAAAAAATTGCTAAACTATCTAGGGATAATCTTGTTAAAGGATTGCCTTCTGGCCCCTACAAGAAGAAAAGTCTCTGCAGGACTTGTCAATTAGGCAAGCAAACTAAAAATAGTTTTAAATCAATTAATAAGAGTGATTCACCCAGAATCTTGTATTTGCCACACATGGATCTCTTTGGACCCATTGCTGTACAAAGTCTGGGAGGGAAATCTTACACTTTAGTTATTGTTGATGACTTCTCTAGATTCACTTGGGTATTCTTTTTGAGAAACAAGTCAGATAACTTTAAATTTCTTACAGATTTTCTTAGGAGCATAAAGATTGAGTACCCTACTCAAGTTGCATTCATCAAAAGTGATCATGGCACTGAGTTTGAATCTCTTTCTATGCAAGAATTCTATGAGAAGGAAGGTATCAGACATTGTTTCTCTACTCCTAGAAATCCTCAACAAAATGGGGTAACAGAAAGGAAAAATAGAACCCTTAGGGTCCGTTCGTTTGCACGGAATTGGAATTCGATATTGGAATTGAATATTTGTTAATATTGTGGAATTAAATATTGGTGACGAATTCCGATTCCAATGTTCGCCTAATAAATAATATTGACGAATATTGTGGAATTGGAATTCGATTTTTTTGCTCGGGCGTGATTTTTCGCCCGGACGCAATTTTTTTGTTCGGGGGAGATTTTTTTCACCTAGCCGTGATTTTTTCACGTGGCCTCGATTATTTTTCGCTCGGCCGCGATTATGTTGCCCAGGCCCGTTTTTGTCGCTCGGGCGTGATTTTTTTGGTTGGAGGCAAAAAACGAGTGCGAGAAAAAAATCGCGCCCGGGAGAAAAAAACCTGCCCGAGCGAAAAAATCGCGCTCGCGCCCGGGTGAAAATATCGCGCTCGCGCCCGGGCGAAAAAAACACGCCCGGGAGAAAAAATTGGGCCCGGGCGAAAAAAATGGCGTCTGGGCGAAAAAAATCGCGTCCGGGCGAAAAAATCGCGTTCGGGCGAAAAAATCGCGCCCGGGCGAAAAAATCTCGCCCGGACGAGAAAAACGTGTAGGGCGAAAAAAACGCGCTTGGGCGAAAAAAAAGCGCCGGGCGAAAAAAATGAGCAAAGCGAAAAAATCACGGCCGGGCGAAAAAATCGCGCAGGACGAAAAAAACGTGTCGGGCGAAAAAAACGCGTCGGGCGAAAAATTCGGGTCCGGACGAAAAAATCTCACGCGGGCGAAAAAATCGCGCCCGGGCGAAAAAAATCACGTCCGGGCGAAAAAAATCGCGCCAAGCTAAAAAATGCGTCGGGCGAAAAATTACGTCCGGGCGAAAAAATAGCGATCGGACGAAAAAATCGCGCCCGGGCGAAAAAAACACGCCCGGGCGAAAAAAAACACGCCCGGGCAAAAAAAAAACACTCAAGCGCGAAAAAAATCACGCCCGGGTGAAAAAATCGCGCCTGGCAAAAAAATTTCGCGCGTGGGCTTAAAAATGTGTCTCCACCGGAATTGTCCAATTCTTATATAGATCGGAAAGAATTGTATTTAGTTCAAAATTAATTCTACGGAATTCATTAAAATTTAAATTCAAACGTCAAGTGTCCAGGCGAACGATGGAATTGGAATTAGACCTTCAATTCCAATTCCAGGAGCTCAATTCTGTGCAAACGAACGGACCCTTATTGAATTTGCAGGGACATTGCTTGCAGATGCTTACTTTCCCCTATCCTTTTGGGCGAAGGCTGTAAGCACAACAAATTATGTTTTGAATAGAAGTTTAATACATAAACTTAAGGGCAAGACTCCCTATGAATTGCTTAAAGGGAAGCAACCTAAAATAGACTACTTTAGAGTTTTTGGCCGTATATGTTACATTCACAATAATAACAAGAAACATCTTAGAAAGTTTGAAGCCAAAGCTGCAAAGGGAATTTTTCTTGAATATTCCCAAGTCAGCAAGGCTTATAAGATATTTAATAAATCAACTCTAAAAATGGAAGAATCTGTACACATAACTTTTGATGAGGCTAACATGTGTTACAAGGAGAAGGATTCTTCTACCAGAGATATTTTACAGGTACCCCTTCTATGTGAGAAATTAGATGACTTAAACCTTACCCAAGAGGTTACATTACATCCCTCTCCACAGATTGATGAAGAGAGTGAAGAAGAAATAATTCTAACAGTTGAACCAATAACAGCTAACCTAATTACACAAGAGGAATTAATTCCCCAAGCTATGTATGAACCAACTCCTCCTACTGATCAAGTCACACTTAGAGATCATCCCATATCTCAAGTGATTGGAGACATATCAGTTGGTGTGCAAACAAGACATCAACTCAACCAAGATTTGATGCATGCTTGCTTCATATCTCAGATTGAACCTCAATCCATAAAAGATGCAGAGCAAGATTCCCACTAGATTATTACAATGCAAGAGGAGCTCAATCAATTTGAGAGATACAGAGTTTGGAATTTAGTTCCAAGGACCAAAGACTACCCAGTCATTAGAACTAAATTTGTTTTTAGGAACAAATTGGATGCACAAGGAGCTATAGTATGGAACAAAGCAAGATTGGTAGCACAAGGTTATTCTCAGGAAGAAGGAATTGATTATGATCAGACCTTTGCCCCTGTTGTAAGGCTGGAAGCTATCAGGATATTTCTTGCCTATGCTGCATACAAAAAGTTCAAAGTCTACCAAATGGATGTCAAGAGTACCTTTCTTAATGGTGAACTCAAAGAGGAAGTCTATGTGAAGCAACCACCAGGTTTTATCTCTCTAACTCATCCCTCTTTTGTTTTTAAATTACACAGAGCTCTCTATGATTTAAAGTAAGCTCCAAGAGTTTGGTATAAGACAGTAGCTAGCTTTCTTTTAGAGCATAAGTTCACTAGGGGTATTGTAGATAAGACTTTGTTTATTAGGCATCATAAAGATAAAATTTTGTTAGTATAAATATATGTAGATGACATCATTTTTGGCTCTACTAATTCCAAACTATGCAAAAGGTTTTCTTACCTGATGCATTCCAAGTTTGAAATGAGTAGCATGGGTGAGCTTTCATACTTCATTGGTCTTCAAGTGAAGAAATCCCCTGATGGCATTTTCATTTACAATCTAAATATGCTAAGGAGATAATTAAGAGATTTGGGATGTCTAATGCATCATCTATAAAAACACCCATGTCTTCCAATGCTGTGATTGATTCTGATGAACTGGGCAAACCAGTTGATCAGAAAACATATAGGGCTATTGTTCGGTCCTTATTGTATCTCACAGCTAGTAGGACAGATATAATGTTTACTACATGTCTTTGTGCTAGGTTCCAGTGAACCTTAAAGAATCTCACCTTATTTTCCTAAAAGAATTTTGAGATATATAAAGGGTTGCCCAAATCTAGGACTATGGTATCCAATTGAGTCAGAATTTGAATTAACTTAATTTTAAGATGCTGACTTTGCTGGATGTAGAGTTGATAGGAAAAGCACATCAGTAACTCGCCAATTCCTTGGTGATAGGCTTGTGTCTTGGTTTTGTAAGAAACAGACATCTGTGTCAACTTCAACTGCTGAAGCTGAATATATAACAGCTGGCAGTTGTTGTTCACAAATTTTGTGGATTCAAAAGACTCCTGAATTATAGTTACAATCTAAATAATTCAACTATATTATGTGATAGTACCAGTGCAATTTCCATTACACAAAATCCAGTGCATCATAGTAGGACTAAGCATATAGAAATTAGGCATCATTTCATTAAAGATTGTGTAGATAAAAAGAAAATTAACCTTGTCTTTATCTCTACTAATTTACAAAGAGCGTACATTTTCACCCAGCCTTTGGATGAGAAGAAACATTTATTCTTCTTAAATCAGCTAGGCATGATTAATGGAGAAGGCAAAATTTGATTTCTGCCTGAGGTCGAAGAATTGGTCACCGTTCGTCGAATGGAGATTGATGATCTGTGAACTCTTCTTGAATTTTTCGTTGAACGGAGATCGATGAAATCTCTTTGTTAAGTTATTTCGTCGAACGGAGATCGACAAATTTATTTCTGAAAATATTTCGTCGAACGGAGATTGACAATCTGTTTTTCCGCTCTTCTAACTTAGGTTGACGACTTTTATCTCTATATGGGTATTTTTGTCAAACTGAGCTCGAAGTTTTTTGTTTTCGTCAGACGGAGTTCGTATTTTCATCTTCTAAAAATTATAATTAAGTTTTCCCAAACTCCATCCCGCGCTTTCGACTTCCCCTCTACACTTGATCTTTTGCTGTTTTTGTAGAGCAATTGGAATTTCTCCAGCACTTCTCGCAACCATGAAATTCGATGCAGGATTTGATATCGACATGGAAACATTTTCTCATTCAGATCAGATATTCCAAGACATTCTGAAACTATTTGAAAGTTCAAATCTGTAATTTCTCATGACAACCAGGATCAAACTACCAGTAACTGAGATTAAGGAATGGGTTTTCACTGCACAGATTTAAGAGACTACAGTTCTTATCGGTTCAATTTCTGGTAACCCAATTCCTCTCTCTCCAGAAATTTTAACAGAAGTTTCTGGCTTTGTTAATGGAGAAGATGAAATAGAATTATCTAGTAGTGAACCCTAACCACCTCCTCAAGAAAAATTTATCTATAGAATATGGATTTTTGACTGATGCAGTTGGCAAAGTATTGTTGGGAAAATATTCTGCACATGATCACATTACCAGACACCAGTTTCATCTGATGTGTGCCTTAGTCAATAAGAAATAAATAAACTGGGGAGTAATTTTGTTTGATTTGATAAAAAAGGAAAATCAGTAAGAAGAATGTGTGTTTTGGAAGAATTCTAGGAATCTTTTTGCAAGCCAAGGCTCCAGAACTATTGGTCACCCAGACCACATTTATCAATGCCTCAAAAATGCTTACTTCTGCCCTATTTGGCAGATGGGAGAGGACTAGTCCCAAGACCTCCAGGGCCTCCTCTTTCAGTGTAGCTTCTGAGAACACAAGGGCTGATTCAGCCACCCCCACCTCATGAAGAAGCTCCTCTCTCTCCTATTAGTCCTCCATCTCCACCTCATTCAATATTTCCTTAATCAACTCCCCTCCAACAACCGTCTACTTCCATTCATCCAGTATCTCCATCTTAACAATCATCACCAATTCATCTCCATGAGGATTCACCATCATCTCCACCTCCTCAATCTCCAATTCCACATCATCTTGATGACATTCCATCCACCTCTACCCATCCAAATTTCAATCTGTTATCATCTCCATCTCCTGAACCACTCTATATCTACTTCTCTGACATTGCTAAAGATCTTCTCCAATTCATCATTCCCTCTCTTAAGCCGCTAATAGCTGAGGCTATTGCTCCTCTCTCTGTTTCTATCTCTCTTCTTTCTACTCAGTTTGTTGTTTCCTCCTCTGTCCCTTCTTCTAGGGGCTTGGCTTCAAGATTTTCTTAAACACGACAGGGGGAGATGTTCTGGGAGGAAGCTCGAGCAGCAGCAGCTCCAGCTCCTCCAACAGTAGCAGTTCCAGAAGATGAAATGACAGTAGAGATTATTGAAATTATGGATGAAGATACATAGTTGAATTGTTTTGAAGATTATTCAGTAGATACAAAAATAACTACTGTTGGTGATTTCATCATAAATCCCACAGTTGATTTAAGTTCTTTATTACATTCTTTTGATTCAGTATATAGCAACAATCTTCTATTTTTTGTTGATTCAGTTCCAGATTTGTCTAAAGCAATAGTTTGCTAATCATCTTCAATAAGTCCTGAAGTTTTGGAATAACTTAGGACAAGATTTTTCAGTTTCTTATATTATTATAGAGCCAATAATTGATTCAGAGCCAAAGGCTCTCTCTCCTCCTACTTTTGGCTAGGCTGAGTATCCCATGCCAGATCTTGATGAGATCTTGTTTCAAGATATGGAAGAAGAGAGTGATCAAGTTATTACAGAAGTTGTAGAGCAAGAAATTCAAGAACAGCCTCAGGCTAAAGCTGTATAGCCTTAGGCTCATCCCATCTTCACTGATGATATGCTGAAACAAATTCATACTCTCTAGAATAATCCAGCAAATTCTTTTAATGATAATGATGAAGATTCTGATGACTCTGAGGACACCAGTTCCAAGAAGTGAAAAGCTAAGAAGGAGGCTCCTCCAAAGCCAAATCCAACTGCTGATACTCCTTATTATATTCTACATAACATAACTCTCACTGCAGACACCCCTAACTAGATGAGATACTCTATGAATGGAATGAAAGCAAGGAAGAAGAGCAAGAGATACTCTCCTCTACCTCCATTTAGGATAGGTCCTCCTCCTCCTCCTCCAGCAGCTAGATCCTCAGGAAATGTTTCTCAAAGTCAAAGATCTACTTCTCACTCCTATCAATCCAGATCAACTCAAAGCAGCAGAGATAGACCCTCTAGATCATATACTCAGTCTCAGAAATAGCAGCAGCAGTAGCAATCTGATAGTCTAAGTAGCCAGCAACAAAAAGTTCAGGATACACAGAAATCTAGTTTAAAAAGGCCTTTATCTCCAGTGTGTGATCCAGAAATGGATCCTAATTCAGGGATGGCCAGGTTCAAAGAACTTTTATGACTATCTCAAATCAGGAAAGCTAAAGAAGAAGGACAAGATATTTCTCAATATACTACTATGTCTTTTTACAGGAATAAAGAGCTGGAAAATATCAGGTACAAAAACTCTTTAATGTTGATATATATATGTCCTTATATCCTGAAGCAGTTGTACCTAGAGCTGCTACTGTGATAATTCTTAGAGCAGAAGATATGAAGATGTCAAATCAGCAAGCAATTGATCCAAATAGATAAATCATTTTCACAAAACCTTCATTTGGGAATTCTCAAGATAAATCCAAAAGAGTTTGACAGTTTTTCTTTTCTGTTTTTTGACTTTAACTTTTACTTGTTGTATATATGTCACAAGGCACTTCTGTTTATATCTGCTGAAATTTTTATAATTTTGCCAGATATTATTTTATGTTTTGTGATTTTTTATTTTATTGTTGTTCATAGTGACGTCACCCAAATAGGGGGATATTGTTAGAACCCCACCTTGTTTAGGGTTAATTTGGGCTTGGTTCACTATTAGGACTCTCAAATGAAACACATTGTATATTCTAGGGTCATAAGTTTTTATCAGGGTCTAGGTCAAGTCAACAAACCTAGAGTGATTGACTTTCACCTTCAGAAGACTTAGTGACAGAAGACCTCTAGAGAAAGAAGTTTTCTAAGTATTAAAAAAAGCATTCGATGATAGCTGAACTCAGCTCGACGATCGTCAATCTCAGATTGTCGAACTCAGAGTTTCTTTTCTGAGTTAAGCTCGACGGAAGTTCAGTTGAGATCGACGATTTGTCAGCTAATACCAGAAACTCAGCTCGACGAAGTGTTATCTCAGCTAGATGAATTTTGAGCTCTGTTCGACGATTTTCTACTTCTTGTCTGCTATCTTCAGTTCGACGATATTGGATCTCAGGTCGATGAAATTTGTTGAGTTCAACTATTTTCTCTGGATTCAATTTGATTATTTTCTCTCAGTTTCAGATCGACTAAGGGCAGAAGTATGTCTAATTATATTATGTCTGTAATACTCTCGTAATTAATGCTCAATATTCTCTTGAATATAGTCGTTCCATGGAAGCATTGATTATGGTTTTCACAGAGTTATTACTTAACTTATTTACTGGGACAGTTGAGGAAATTCATTTAATACAATTTGTAGCCGTTCAACTCCCAGATTTTATGAGGTAAATCAAGGATAAGGAATTCAAAATTGTTGGGTACATTGGAAAATGTGTACCTGATTTGGAGAAGCCTCACTTAGCTCAATGATATACATCAAGGTGTATTTGATGTTATTTTGAGTTTATATATGCAGGTTAAGTATTGGCTAAAAAGCAGAAAAAGTTTCTAAGTCCATGTGTCGACACTTCAGAAAGTCTGTGTCGACACTTGGAAAAGCTGTGTCGACACCTGAAGCAACTGTGTCGACACACAGAATTTTGTAGTCGATATCAACTGTGTCGACACCGGGAGGCAGTGTCGACACACAGAAATAGTTAGTCGACATCAACTGTGTCGACACCGGGATGCAGTGTCGACACACAAAATAGTTAGTCGACATAAACTGTGTCGACACCGGGAGATAGTGTCGATACACAGAAGCAGAGTCGACATCAACTGTGTCGACACCTGGAGGCAGTGTCGACACAAAAATTCTGTGACTATATCAACTGTGTCGACACACAAGACTTGTGTCGACACAAAACAGAGTTTCAACATAGTTGATTGCTGTGGAGTGGAGAAGTGATTGTGTCGACACAAAGAATCAGTGTCGACACATTCTCAAGATGAAGTGTCAAGAAGCTGTGTCGACATCAAGGAAGCTATGTCGACACCACCAAAGTCTATGTCGACACTTAAGTCACTTGTGTCGACACATATTGACAGACTGTCTCGACACTTAATGACAGTCAGTCTCGACACTTTGCTGACAAAGTCAAAGGATCAAGAACTGTTTGAAGACTTGACAGCTGTGACTTACAACAAGTTTACTTAAGCTGTCAGACTTGTCAGAAGTTCGTTAGAAACCGGATCAGCCGGTTACCATGGGTGAAGCCTATATATAGATGGACTGTGTCAAATAAAAGATTATCATGAAGTGATAAAATATACAACTACCACATCTATTGTGAGATTAATCTCTGATTAAGAAAGTGCAAGTCACAGAAGAAGATCTTCGTGAGAAGATCTAAGAAGACATTTCTGGAGTGATTATCCACTCAGATTTTGTTTAAGAGGAATTCATTCAGAATTAAGAAGAAAGTTCAGAAAGTTTGGATAGAGAGAGCTCCAGCTGTCTTGAGGTCAAGAAGGAGGCAATCACAAGTCTCTTAAGACGTAGATCCTGAACTATTCTACAAAGAAGATCCAGATCCATTTCTGGAATACAAGAAGGAAGCTGCCAGTCAGTCAACTTCAAAGGAAATCAACCCTACTGAGTTCAGATTCAAGAAGCTTTGAAGAAAGCTAAGAACAAGTTGATTTCAGCCATCAGTTTCATCAAGAAGCTGATCAAGATTCTTCTTATTCTTTCTCTCTCAACAATGGTAAGAATCCATCAAATTACTTATCAATTTTTGTAGGATCTTTTCAAAGATCTGAGTGTAAGCCTATGTTATAAAGGCATAGTATAGGAGATTCAGATCTCTGAGTTGTAAGCCTGTGTTATAAAGGCTGAGTGTAGGAGATTCAGATCTCTGAGTGGTAAGGCTATTTGAGCCTGAGTGTAGGAGAATCAGTTCTCTGAGTTGTAGGCCTTGTGGCAAGGCTAAGGTAGGGCTGTTAGCCTGAGTTGTAGGAACCTTATAGGGTTCTGAGTTGTAGGAACCTTACAGGGTTCTGAGCTGTAAGATCTGTGGATCTTAGAAGAAGGAATAACTTAGGCTGAATCTAGCATACTGCTAGATAGGTGAAGGGAGAAAGTGGATGTACTCAGACCTTAGGTATAACGGTCCAGGCCCGCCAACCCTGCGGGACCCAGCTGGCACCGCCGGCCTACCAGAAGTCCAGACCTGGGCCCACTACTGGTAGTCAGCCTATCACATCAAGCCAGCAGGCCATGCACCCCAACCCCTCTCCGCGCCTATTTTTCAGCAGCGGTAAGTTGTTGCCACTTGGGATCGAACCCAGGACCTTGATAAGAGACTCTTTACCACAGCTCTCATCACCAACTGAGCTGCAGCTTTTGTAACGGCCTCCCCAGCCGCCGGCACCCCCAGCACCACGCTCGAAAGGGTTCTGCCTAACCAGGTCTGCAGACCATGCACCCCAATCCCTCTCCGCGCCTGTTTTTCAGCAGCGGTGGGTTGTTGCCGCTGGGGATCGAACCCAGGACCTTGATAAGAGACTCTTTACCACAGCTCTCATCACCAACTGAGAGCTGTGGTAAAGAGTCTCTTATCAAGGTCCTGGGTTCGATCCACAGCGGCAACAACCCACCGCTGCTGAAAAATAGGCGCGGAGAGGGGTTGGGGTGCATGGTCTGCAGACCTGGTTAGGCTGAACCCTTTCGAGCGTGGTGCTGGGGGTGCCGGCGGCTGGGGAGGCCGTTACAAAAGCTGCAGCTCAGTTGGTGATGAGAGCTGTGGTAAAGAGTCTCTTATCAAGGTCCTAGGTTCGATCCCAAGCGGCAACAACCCACCGCTGCTGAAAAACAGGCGTGAAGAGGGGTTGGGGTGCATGGTCTGCAGACCTGGTTAGGCTGAACCCTTTCGAGCATGGTGCTGGGGGTGCCGGCGGCTGGGGAGGCCGTTACATTAGGGAACCACTATAAATCTTTGTGCAATCTGTGATGTATGTATGATTGTGATTGTTGTGCTGTGTTAGCTGTAGAGATATCTAATTTACTCAAAGAACTATAGTTATATTCTGCCTTAGTTTAAAATAAGGAAAAGTGCCTATTCACCCCCCTCTAGGTGTTTAGGTTGTCTTGAAGTTAAAACTATCAAGTGGTATCAGAGGGAGGTTACTCAAAGAAGGACTTAACAGTCTGAGTTAGATCCCAAAGGCAGAATCAAGAATCAAGAAAATGGGTTCTGGAGAAAATCACATGGAACTAGGTTCAATGAAATTACCCATCTGCAGGAAGGAGATATTTGGAATATGGAAAGAAAGAGTCAGGTTGTTCATGGAGGCTTTTGACCCAAGGATCTATATTACAGTTAAAGAAGGTCCTTATATTCCAATGAATGTGTCTGTTCTAGATGCAAACCAGAGAACTCTCAAGGATTTTTCTGAGATGACTAAGGATGAAATCATCCTAGCTACTATGGATAAAGAGCCCAAAATATCATTGTAAGTGCCATAAATGATTCAACCTTTCAGAATTTGATTCAATGCAAGACCTCCAAGGAAATGTGGGACACTTTGATAGTCTACATGGAGGGTTCTGAAGAAGTTAGACAAGATAGAAAGTCTATGCTAAATCAGGAATATGAAAGTTTCAGACAAGGGAAGTCAAACAGCATATCTGAGTGCTATAAGAAGTTTTACAGAATTGTAAATGAGCTGATGTCTTATGGAAGAGTCTTCAGTACGTATGAACTGAATGACAAATTCCTAAGATCCTTGACAAAGGATTGGGATACCAAGATTTGTGACATTAGGGAAGTGGCCAAACTTGCAGATATTTCTCCTCCAACTTTATTTGGAAAGTTGCTGTCTTATGAAATGCAACTAATGACTAGAAAAGAGGAAGAAAGAAATGCAAAAGGAGAACATAGAGAAAAGTCTGTGGCCTTCAAGGTTGAAGCCACTAGAAAGAATAGGAGGATGTCTCCATCACCTCCTAGGGAAGTTGCTGAAATGTCTTCAGATAATTCAAACAATCAAAGTTTAGACAATAGTGACTCAGATAAAGACTTTGCTGCCTTCACAAGGCAGTTTTAGAGATTTCTGAAGAAGAAGCAGTGGAAGTCAAGGCCCTCCACATCACAGCCAGCTGATGACTATTATCAAAAGAGGAAGTCATCAAGGAAGGACAGGAGCAGCTCTAAGCCTAGCAAATCTGCAACATCAAAGATTATATGATACTGCTGTAACAAGCCTGGACATGTTGTGGCTGATTGTCCAGACAAAAGGAAGGAGTCTGCTGATAAAAGAAAGACTCAACAAAAGAGCAAGAAGGAAAAATCCTTTGTTGCTAAGAAGGAGAAAAGCTTGACAGACCAATCAACTTCAGAATCTGAATCTGAAGCTGAGGCATACATTGGTCTTTATGCAGCAGAAGAAGAAGATGAGTTTATGCAATTGCTGAAATCTATCTCTACACAAGAAGACCATCAGTGCATAGGACTGATGGCTGTATCAGAAGAATACAAATGCCAGGATCAGCCTGGTCCTAGCAAGGTACAATGTTTGTCTAGTAATTCAGTTTGTAGTACTGGCACAGAGTCAGGTACATCTGCATCAAGTGATGTGGATGGATCTGAGTCTGAAGGTGATATTCATCAGCTGATAGATGAATATGGGGACTTATTGCAGGCACTAAAGAAAAGCAAGAACCTTGCCAAAACTCAAGCTAAGAAAATTGCAGATATTAAGATGGCTGCATCTGGTTTAGAGAAACAATTGGATCAAAAAATGAATGAGGTTGCCAAGCTGAAAACTATTACAGTTATTCAGATGGGTACAATCACATATAAAATGATCTAATCAAAAGTCTGGAAGTCAGACTTCAAAAGGAGAAAGATTTGGTGGCTAGTTACTCCATGCAAAAATCAGTTTTACCCTTAATAGATGAGTTTGTGGCTGAAAAGGGTAAGGATGGAATAGGCTTTAAAGGTAACACCAGAGCTGCCCATTTCAAGAGAAAGGGCAAAGCCTCAGTTCAGCCATTGAATTTTAAAGTCCCTGTAGTTTTTAGAAAGGTACAAGTGCCTTCTAACAAGTATGACCTTGAGAATACTCTTGGTCATAATAAGACTGAAGTTTTGAATGACAAGGGTGCTTATGTCAATAAGGCAGCCCATGTTCATAAACCCCATGGTTATGAGAAACCAGTGGGTGTAGCTGCAGTAGTACCAGCACAATACAAGAGATTTGCTGTCAACCAGACTGTCAAGAATGTATCTAGAAATAGATACAACAAGTATGAATGCTGGTGCTGTGGCAAGACAGGTCATTATACCATAGATTGCTGTCACAACACTAGTGTCAGGAAGAACAACAGTCTACCTGTTAGAAGAGCTGCAGGTAGATTTGTTAAGAATGAAGCTAACTTGAACCAAGGACCCAAGACTTACTTGGGTTCTAAGGAAAAGTAATTCTTTATTGCAGGTGAGTCCAAGTCACCATGCTCCTATATGGTACTTGGACAGTGGATGTTCCATGCACATGATTGGAACAAAGGGATTGCTGAAGGAGTATTTACCTATTTCAAATGGGCCTAAAGTAATATTTGGTGGCTCTGAAAGAGGAATCATCAAAGGATTTGATAACATTTCTAGTAACCAGATTACTATCACTCAAGTGGCCTATGTGAAGGGTTTGACACACAACCTTATAAGCATAAGCCAGCTGAGTGATTTAGGATATGATATTTCATTTGTTAAGAATGGATGTCATATCAAAATGTCAAGTGATCAAAAGATCATTTTGACAGGATATAGAAAGAGGAATGTGTACTGTCTCAATTTTGTGTGTGAGAACAAAGATTCTCCTATTTGTCTTGTAGCTGATGAGAAAGCCTCTCATTGTGTCAAATGACACAAGAGGCTGGCCCTTCTTAACTACAAAACAATTGGCCAACTCTTTAGCAAAGAGTTAGTGAGGAATGGTCCTCAAGTTAAGTGTATAAAGGAAGGGATATGTTCAGCTTGTCAAAAGGGCAAGCAGACAAAATCCTCCTTTCATAACCTTGAAAACAAGGATTCAGTGAGGTGTCTATACCTCTTACATATGGATCTTTTTGGTCCTATGCCAGTTCATAGTCTAGGTAGGAAGGTCTACACTTTTGTGGTGGTAGATGACTATTCTAGATATTCCTGGGTGTTCTTTCTGAGACAAAAATCAGAAACCCCAAGTGTTTTACATAGTTTTGTCAAACAAATTCAGAATGAACTGGACAGTATAGTGGTCAAAATCAGAAGTGACCATGACACTTAATTTCAATCTGAAAGTATGACAAGATTGTGTGAAGAGTTTGGGATTTTTCAAGAATTCTCCTCACCTAGAACACCACAGCAAAATGGTATTGCTGAAAGGAAGAATAGAACATTGATTGAGGCTGGTAGAACTCTATTGAGTGACACTTCTCTCCCAGAATATTTCTGGGCTGAGGCAGTAAACACTGCATGTCATGTGCTCAACAGGGCTTCTATCACCAAGTACCACAAAAAGACTCCCTATGAGATCATGAAAGGTAGAAAACCAAATCTATCCTATTTTAGGATCTTTGGTTGCAAGTGCTATATCCTTAACAATGGCAAGTCTTATCTAACTAAGTTTGCTGCCAAATCCCAAGATAGGATATTTGTTGGGTACAATAACAATAGTAAGGCTTATAGGGTCTACAACTTGATTACCCAGGTTGTAGAAGGATATGTACATGTTGTATTTGATGAAACTAGATTGATCAAAAGTGAGTTGCCTTGTAGTTCATGCAGTCCAACAGGTATAAATGAGAGATTGGACAAGCTTTCCATTACAGAAGATTCAACTACAGAACAAGAAATGGAAAATGGTGGCAACTGTCCAGGGGGAGTACAGGACTCTCTAGAAGCTGAAGAAAACCAAGAGGTGCAACACATTGAAGAGACTGGAGGTGTTCAACCAGAAGATAATCTACCTCCAGATGTTAGACACTTAAAGGATCATCCAGCAAATCAGATAATTGGTGATCCAAGACAAGGAGTGCAAACCAGAAGCAGGAATTTGAACACAGTCTTGCACTCAAGCTTTCTATCTCAATTAGAGCCAAAGAAATTTGAAGAAGCTATCCTAGACCCACATTTGATTAATGCCATGCAAGAGGAGCTAAATCAGTTCAGAAGGTGCAAGGTATGGGAGTTAGTTCCTAAACCAAAAGACCACAATATCATTGGAACACAGTGGATCTTTAGGAACAAATTGGATGAGAGTGGAATTATTATGAAGAACAAATCAAGACTTGTTGCAAAATGGTACAGACAGAAAGAGGAAATAGACTTTGATCAAACCTTTGCCCCAATAGCAAGACTGGAGGCCATTAGAATGTTCCTTGCCTATGCAGCATATCAAGGATTAAAAGTATTCAAGATGGATGTAAAATCAGCATTCCTGAATGGAAATCTAAACGAAGAAGTCTATGTAGAGCAACCTTCAGGTTTTGTAGATTCTCTCAAACCTGATTATGTTTATAGACTTAGAAAAGCTTTGTATGGGTTAAAGCAAGCCCCAAGGGCTTGGTATGAAACCCTGTCTACTTTACTTATTGAGAACAAATTCTCAAGAGGGAAAATAGACAAAACTCTATTCCTAAGGGAATCCAAAGGTAAGATAATCTTTGTTAAGATTTATGTAGATGACATTATTTTTGGATCTACTGAAAATAACCTATGCAAGAAGTTTGCAAAACTTATGCAAGGGAAGTTTGAAATGAGCAGTATGGGGGAACTTAAGTTCTTCTTGGGACTCCAAGTAAGACAGACTGATGATGGCTTGTCCATATCCCAGTCTAAGTTTACCAAGGAGTTAATTAAGAAGTATGGTATGGAATCATCCTCCACCATGAGAACTCCTATGGGAACAAGTATGCCTATATGCAAAGATAATGCAGGTAAACCTGTAGATGAGTCTTTGTATAGAGGAATAATTGTCTCTCTTCTTTATCTAACTGCTAGTAGACCAGACATTATGTATGCAACATGTGTCTGTGTTAGGTACCAATCATGCCCTAAAGAATCTCATTACACTGCAGTAAAGAGAATTTTGAGATATCTAAAGGGCACACCTAATCTAGGCCTTTGGTACCCTAGGAATGGAGATTTTATACTAACAGGAAATTCAGATGCAGACTTTGCAGGTTGTAAAGAAGATAGGAAAAGCACTACAGGTACATGTCAATTTCTGGGAGGAAGATTGATATCTTGGAGCAGTAAGAACCAGAATAGTGTGGCAATTTCCACAGCTGAGTCTGAATATGTGGCAGCAGGAAGTTACTGTGCACAGCTGTTATGGATTCAGCATCTGTAGAAGACTATGGTATACAGGTAAGTAGAACACCTTTGTTTTGTGATTCTACTAGTGCTATTTCTATTGCTAATAATCCCGTTTCACATAGTAGGACTAAACATATATAAATAAGGTACTATTTTCTTAGAGAACATGTAGAGAAAGAGGATATCTCACTAGAATTTGTTAAGATAGATTATCAAATTGCAGATGTATTTACTAAGCCTATAGATGAAACTAAATTCAATAGGTTTAAAATTGAATTAGGAATGTTGACCATATGTTAGATTACCAGAATTGGCTAAGTACATTTGTGTCGGCACATTCAGGGACATTGTGTCGACACAGAGGATTTGTGTCGACAATTTAGGGAAATTGTGTCGACACAGAGTCGATTGTGTCGACACCTAAGGGACAAAGAGTCGACACATCCACAAATGTAGTGTCGATACAACCAGAGTAATGGTGTCGACACTTACAGATTTTGTATCGACACTCTTAATAAGAGTCGACAGTTGAATTTCTGATGAACTACTGAGTATGTACAGTGTCGACATATCATTAATTGGTGTCGACACATAGTGGTCAGTGCCGTGGTCAAGACAATAGAAGTTTGTGTCGACACTTTTCAACAGTGTTGACACTTTTAGACAATTTTTGCCCGCCTTTTGACCTTCTATGTTTAAAAAGGTATATAAATAGGTCCAAAATATATTCTGTCGACACGCTCACCAGGTTTTCGAGACTAAAACCCTGTGTAGACAAACTCTCTTCTCTCCATTCAAGCTTTCTCATCATTCCAATGACGCCAAAGGTTGAAGACAACATCGACGAAGGCTACGAGCTGGTGCGCAATGCTTTTGATGATGCGCCGACAGAGGTTAAAGGGGTCCTTACCCTTGTTACTGATAATGGATTGGAGTTTCTTATTTTTGAACCAACCAAGATCTGGAAGAAAGAAGTATTTGAGTTCTATGCTGCTGTAACAGTGGACTCCACTGGCCTGAAGATTAAATCAACAGTTCATGGTAATAAAGTCAAACTAACTCTGAAGAGTTTAAGAAAGATTCTTCACCTACCAAGAATCAAGGATGAAGAAGAGGTCCCAGCCTCAAAGACAAGGGAGGCTCTTCAGTGGTGTGGATTGGATCCAACCATGAAGATAGGAGCAGCAATCAATCGAAAAGGAATGAATCAACAAGGCAAATTTCTATCTGAAGTGGTAGGGAAGATGATCTTGTGTAAACCAGGAGGTCATGATAGGATCTCTGCCTTTATGTTCAGTCTAATGACAAGGATTTTCTATAAGATTAATACATACTGGTCTGCAGTTTTGTTTGAGAAAATAAAGGAAGGAATCAAGAAGCCCAATTTGGCTATGTTGATGAGCTTATACCTGGCTGGAGCAATTCCAGAGGTAATGCATCAGCTTCCAGGAACTAAGATAAATCATATGAGAAGGATGGATATCAGGATAATATCCAGATGGGATAGGGTCCTCTCAAAGGAAATACTTAAAGTGGAGACTGTAGCAAAATCACCAGTCCCTGAGATTACTGATCATGATCATGTGCAGGTGGACACAGTGAATGCACTAGTGCAGGGGGAGCAGGTCCAGGACCTGACTGAAACTGTCCAAATAAATGAGGAAACTGTTACTGCACAGTTGTAGGGGGAGCAACATTCTGCACAAGGACAAGGGTATGAAAGAATTAACTTGGAAAGTGAAATTGATTCACAATCTCTTCTTGAAACACCTCTTGTAAACAGTCCAGCACTAGATGTGATCATGGAGGATACATCTGTAGTTGCTGATGCTCCTGAGATAGATGTATCACCAGTTCACAATCAACAAGAGTTCACTATGGAAGAATTGTTTCTAGACATAGAGGGAACAACAGTTGAGGGGGAGCAGGTCAATATTGAGGAGGTGAAAGATAGGACTGAAAAGGAACTGCCTCCTAGTCCAAAAGAAAGAGTGAATATTGATAGTTCTTCTGATTCAGAGGATGAAGAGAGAGCAAGTTTTAAGAAAAGAAAACTAATGGTTTTTAAGAGGAGAAGCCAGACCTATAAGTAGGCTTTGCAAGCTACTTCTTCCCAACCAGCTCCTGAGATTAATTACAACAAATTTTTGGTAGATTTACAAGTCAAAATGGATGAGCAGAGATTGGCTCTTGAAAAATATGTGGATGAAAGCCATAAGGCTCTTCAATTTGATCTAGCCCAAGACATAAAGTCAATCAGATTTGAGGTCAATCAGAATAAGAAGGAAATGACAGATTGCTTCCACAAGGGGGGTAATGCTATGGTATTTTTGGCTACTCAACAAGCAGATATTAAGAAATAAGTGGATGATATTGCTGTCAAACAAGGATATGTCCTTGAAAATCAAATAAGAATGAATAACAATCTGACAGAATCTCACAATGTGATAGTCACTGAGTTCAAAAATACTGTTATTGCAATGACTGAGGCAAGAAATAAGGAGAAAGAAGAATTTGATAGGAAGCTACAGGAAACCTTGGATTCCTTTAAGATAGCTATTACTAATTCTCAGAAAACAATCTCTGATCAGCTTCAAAAATTAAAGCCATTCTTTAAAGATGAAATCAAATACCTGGATGGGCAAATCAGATTTCAAAAAGATGATTTGAGAGAACATGTGGCCAGAGAAGTCATAAAGGGGGAGAGGGTATTAGTATATGCAGGCTCTGATCATGCCAAATGGATAACCAATAGTATCAGAGCCACTCTGGGATATCCACCCTTATGTGATGATGATAATATGGCTGAGTCAGGGGTGCAACAAACTTTACTTGAATATGATCAACCTGAGGTTGCCCAAGTAATTTACCCCCTGCAGATCTTGAGATGATACATCAACAAGTTCAGTCTATGTACAACCCTCCACCACCAGTTACTAATGTTATTATTGAAAAAGTAGATATGCCAGAAGCTGGTCTGAAAGCTCAGCAAGATGCTCAATTATCAAAGAAAAGATTCAGAGAGCAGGCAGAATTAAAACCAGATTTTGAACAGTGGAGCCCCACTTTAAGAAATATCATATTAACTGCCTGGAAAGCTTTAAAAGACCAAGTTCATGAAAAAGGTAAATGGTATAATGAGCAGGAGTGGCAAAAGTATGAGGCTAGGTAAGAAGCCATACTTCAATTCAGGAGAAAGGCTAAGAGTGGGAAGCTACCTCCTGATGCTCAGGAGCCTAGCAAGTATTTCCCTAAGCCTTTTCATTACTTTGAAAGGCAAAGGATCAAGGCTGAAGCACAAAAGGAAGCTGATTTGAAAGGCAAGAAGCCTATTGAAGATACAGAACCTCCTGTGCAAGCTCAGATTAAATCTGGAAAAGGAATAATCATCAAGGAGCAAGTCCAGCCTTAGTTTTGTTTTTACTAGATTGTTCAAGAAATATGTAATTCTTAGTTTTCAAAGAAGTAATGTAATCTGTATTAAGAAACTTTTTGATATAATAAACAAAACCATGTTCCATGATCATTTAGTTTGCATCCTTTTTTTGTGATGTGATTTTCTTATTTGTTTTGTTTATAATTTACCCTGTTAAATAATGCTTATACATCATCATGTTTATTTATCATAAGTGGTGTATATCATTGACAAAAGGGTTATGACTTCTCCAACTAGGGGGAGATTGTTGGGTACATTGGAAAATGTGTACTTGATTTGGAGAAGCCTCACTTAGCTCAATGATATACATCAAGGTTTATTTGATGTTTGATGATTACAATTTTGATAGATTTTTATTGTAATAATTGTAATCATGTCCGCTGTTTTCTACCTCTTTATTCAAGTAATTGCACTAAATAATTGAGAATTGGTATTGTCATGAATAGTAGAGCATAGTTTAGAGTTTTTACTATTTTATGTATTGAACTTCTCCCTTACTATGTCATTTTTCTAATGCAGGTACAACTAGCCAGTGGAACTAAAAGTCTTGGAGCAAACAGGGGAGTTTACGGGGCCAACAGGACTGATCACAGGAGAAGAATTGCTCAAACACGGGTAGGAACACGGCCGTGTGCCTACCCGTGTTCCATCCCAGCTGAAGCAATTTTCCAATCCCCGTGTCTGAAGAACATGAAGAACAACACGGCCGTGTTCTACAACACGGCCGTGTCAGTACCCGTGTGATCCAACACGGCCAATGATCCAGCCCCCGTGTCTGAAGAACATGAAGAACCACACGGCCGTGTTCCAGAACACGGCCGTGTCAGTACCTGTGTGATCTAACACGGCCCATGATTACACACGTCTTTTCGTGGAGAACTGCCCTGGAACTGCCAACACGGCCTGCAACACGGCCGTGTCGGCACCCGTGTTCGACCATGTTTGCTATTGGACTATAAAAACCTGGAGAAAATTTTATTCTGCACTTTTGGATTATTTTGCTTGGAGATTTTCTGGAGAACGAAAGTGGAGTATCCAAGAGAAGGAAAGCTTGAAGGAGATATTTGTATGCAATTATTCTTTAATTTATCTCATTTAATCTTGTATCTCTCTTGGTAATCCAACTTTATTTATTTATCTTTTAATTTTCATGAACAATGTGTTTGAACAAGTTAGTAATCATGTATCGTTTTGTTTTAGTCAATTTCATTGTATTTTATTCGTATATGGGCTTGCAAACATTGAGAATTATCCTTGTTATGAATGATTATTTATTTTTACATGAATTCCAAATGTCTAGATTGAGAAATTGGATTGTTTGGATGATGGATAAATCTTCATATTTATGTGTTATTTCTCTTTGTACTTCAAAACTCATGATCGAGAGATATGTTTCTTGGAAAATTAGAATACGAATGAATGGAATTATGGTATTTTAGAGATAAAGTTTCATGAATCCATGTATTAGATAGGGTATTTCATTCAATAAACATTTGAGTATTGTAAATTGTTCGAGAGAAAATTTACTTTACTTAACTCGGATTTTAAATTGCTCGAGAGAGAATTTAATAATTAGTTTAACCCTTTACAATACAATGAATTTGATAGTCTTGTTATTTCATGATTACACAAAGTGATTATGTTCATTTAATGCTCTTAACTTTCGTCTTGAAATTATTTTTGTAACTCTCCAATACAATTTTTATCCAAATAGTCATAGTTAGGATTAATCTATGTTAGAACGCAATTTTAAGTTTAGGTATGATAATAGAGTGAGAGTGAGTACGAATAGTTGAAATGACCCTGTGGAATACGATACGAGATGTAGATTTCTCTTATACTATGATTGATAGGTGCACTTGCCTGAAAGATAATTCAATCTAGCTTATGCCCATCTACATAGTTATGATAAAATGTAGAATAAATCCGCATCAAGTTTAGACTTAGCGAAAATATTCATCAAGTTTTTGGCGCCGTTGCCGGGGATCTTTTCAATATTTTGAAAGCTTTAACTTTATTAATCTACCATTATTGTTTACTAATAAATCTTTGTAGATTAGTTTAAAGTAAAAGTATATTATTTAATCTCTGTTTTGTAGTCTGTTAGTCTATGACCAGGGCAAGAAATTCTGGGTTAGAAGCATTTCATTCTGAACCGGAACGAATTATTCACAACACCAATCACAGAGACGTGGGTATTAACACCACAGATAGTGTAAACGATCTGAGAGAAGAAGAAACAGTGAATCAAGGAGAACACCATCCTGAAGATCTAGATACCATGGCCAACCAAAATGAGCAAACCATGTCTGACTTTGCTAGACCCAATCTCCAAGGAACTGGGTCAAGCATTGTTCGACCACCTATTCCAACCAATAATTTCGAACTGAAACCGAGCGTGATACAAATGGTCCAACAATATGTTCAATATGATGGCTTACAAGACGAGGATCCCAATACACACTTAGCCGGATTCCTAGAGATATGTGATACTTTCAAGATTAATGGTGTCTCCAACGATGCCATTAGATTGAGATTGTTCCCATTCTCATTGAGGCATAAGGCAAAGCAGTGGCTCAATTCGTTACCTAAAGGATCCATTACTACTTGGGACATGATGGTTGAGAAGTTTTTGATGAAGTATTTTCCACCGGCAAAGACCGCAAAGTTAAGGAACGACATCTCTACGTATGTTCAAGTGGAGGCTGAATCATTGTACGATACTTGGGAACGATTCAAAGAATTATTAAGGAGATGCCCCCATCATGCCTTACCTTCTTGGCTTCAGATTCAGACTTTCTACAATGGTCTAAATCCAGCCACCAGACAGATGATTGATGCGGCTAGTGGAGGCACCTTGAACAATAAGACACCTGACGCAGCCCAGCAGTTGATAGAAGAAATGGCAATGAATAGCTACCAATGGACTACCGTGCGGCCGAAGTCTACCAAGCCCGCCGGAATGTATGAAGTGGATGCCGTTACAGCCTTAGCAATACAAGTGGAGAAGCTCCATCAAAAGATGGACAACCTTTCTTTAGCGCCACCCCCAATGGTACCTCAACAATGGGACCCCTCCCTTGTTGGAATCCCTAGTGGTGAACCTCAAGTGCAAGAACATGTAGACTACATGGGTAATAATCCTAGACCACCTTTCAATCCAGGAAACAACCCATATAGTTTTACATACAATCAAGGATGGAGGAACCACCCCAATTTCTCTTGGGGAGGGCAAGGCAACCAAGGTAAACCACCCATGTTTGGACAACAACAACAACAACAACAACAATTGGAGCCAAGGAAGCCAACATTGGAAGATGTCCTTGCAAAGTTCATGCAAACTACCGATGTTGCCTTCCGTAATCAAGAGGGTTCTATTCGAAATTTGGAGAATCAGATTGGGCAGTTGGCAAGGATGGTATCAGAGAGACAACCAGGAACACTTCCAGGAAATACTGAGACAAACCCAAAGGAACATGCAAGAGCAATTCAGTTGAGGAGCGGGAAGGAGTTACAAGACCCAAGGCTTGCACCGGATGCACCTCAAGAGGAGTCTAGTGGAGAAGCACCGAACGTGACACCGATGGAATATCAACCAGCCGTACCATATCCAGCAAAGATGAACAAGGAGCGCATGGATGCGCAATACGGTAAATTTATTTCTATGATTAAACAATTGCATGTTAATTTACCTTTTTCTGATATTATTCAAATGCCTAAGTATGCTAAATTTTTGAAGGATTTAATTTCTAATAAAAAGAAAATAGAAGAATTATCGTTAGTCACACTAAGTGAAGAATGCTCTGCTATTTTACAAAATAAATTACCACAAAAGCTTAAGGATCCCGGTTCTTTTTCAATTCCATGTTTAATCGGTGATTTGCAAGTTAATAAAGCTTTAGCGGATTTAGGAGCTAGTATAAATTTGATGCCTTATACATTATATTTGAAACTAGGCCTTGGAGAACTTAGCCCGACTAGGATGAGTATTCAATTAGCAGATCGGTCGGTTAAGTACCCAAGAGGTATAGTGGAGGATGTATTGGTTAAGGTAGACAAATTTATATTTCCTGCCGATTTTGTTATTTTAGATATGGACGAAAATATCGAAGTACCACTTATACTTGGTCGCCCATTTCTAGCCACTTCTAGAGCTCTTATTGATGTTTTTGATGGTAAATTAGTTTTGAGAGTAGGGGAGGATGAAGTCACTTTTCAAATTGGCAATACTATGAAACAATCTTTAGATAGTGATGATTGTTGCTATTTTTCTCATGGTGTTGACAACTTATTGTCTTCTATTGATTCTAATTTTTATTATAAAGATCCTTTAGATATTTGCATTACTAATTATTTTCTAGAAGACGAAACTAGTAAAGATATTGTTGATCATTTACTTTTTCTAGATAACTCTGTTTCGATGAATGGAAATACTGAATATAGCTTACTTACAAAAGGAGATAATGAAGTTCCTAAGAATAATACCAAGGATCCACCTGTAGTTGAATTAAAAAATTTACCGGATCATCTTGAGTATGCATTCTTAGGAACTAACTCTTCTTACCCAGTTATTATTTCTTCTAATCTTTCTGAAATTGAAAAAGCTAAATTAATAACTGTGTTAAAGAAATGTAAAGGTGCAATAGCATGGCAAATCTCTGATATAAAAGGTATTAATCCTAGTTTTTGCACTCATAAAATCCTTTTGGAAGAAAACTATAAGTCATCTATTCAACCGCAACGTAGGCTTAATCCTAATATGAAAGAGGTAGTTAAGGCTGAAATTGTTAAATTATTAGACGCTGGTATGATATACCCTATTTCCGATAGTCCATGGGTTAGTCCTGTCCAAGTGGTTCCTAAGAAGGGTGGTTTAACTGTGGTAGCAAACGATAAAAATGAATTAATTCCGACGCGAACAGTAACAGGTTGGCGTGTCTGTATAGACTATAGGAAGTTAAACGATGCCACTAGGAAGGACCATTTTCCTTTACCCTTTATTGACCAAATATTAGAACGCTTGTCAGGACATTCATATTATTGTTTTCTAGATGGACTTTCTGGGTATTTCAAAATCCCAATAGCCCCAGAAGACCAAGAGAAAACCACGTTCACATGCCCATTTGGTACCTTTGCCTATAGGCGTATGCCTTTCGGTCTGTGTAATGCTCCCGCTACCTTCCAAAGATGCATGTTAGCTATCTTCAACGAGTATGTTGAAGATATCATGGAAGTGTTTATGGATGACTTCTCCGTCTTTGGAGATGCATTTGATTTATGTTTGAATAATTTAGAGAAGGTTCTAAGGAGGTGTGAGGAGACGAACTTAGTACTTAGCTGGGAGAAGTGCCATTTTATGGTGCAAGAAGGGTTAGTATTAGGTCATAAAATCTCCAATCAGGGAATTCAAGTAGATAGAGCGAAGATTGAAACGATAGAAAAGTTACCACCACCCACATCCGTTAAGGCAATGAGAAGTTTTTTAGGCCACGCCGGATTTTACCGCCGGTTTATTAAAGACTTTTCAAAAATTGCTAAACCACTTATGAGACTATTAGAAAAGGATACACCGTTTCTCTTTGATCAAGCGTGTCTACATGCTTTTGAGTTCTTAAAAGAGAGATTAGTTAATTCTCCTATTATGATAGCGCCTGATTTTACTCAGCCATTTGAAATTATGTGTGACGCTAGCAGTTTTGCGGTAGGAGCTGTTTTAGGACAACGCCGAAACAAACATTTTCATCCTATATTTTATGCTAGTAAAACACTTAATAATGCACAAGAGAATTATACTACTACTGAAAAAGAACTTCTAGCAGTAGTCTTTGCGTTTGATAAATTTAGATCCTATTTAACATTGTCCAAGGTGGTAGTTTATACGGACCACTCTGCACTTAAATATTTGCTAGCCAAGGCGGAAGCTAAGCCTCGTTTAATCCGTTGGGTACTTCTATTGCAAGAATTTGATTTGGAAATTAGGGATAAACGAGGAGCAGAAAACTTAGCGGCAGACCATCTTTCACGTTTAGAAAATCCGTTACGAGCAACGTTAGATGAGTCTGAGATTTCAGATACGTTCCCTGAGGAATCGTTATTTGCCTTATCTTCGAAAATTAATAATGATTATCCATGGTTTGCAGATTTTGCAAACTATCTTGTGGCTAAGGTCCTCCCAAAGGATTTTTCATATCAGCAGAAAAAGAAATTTTTCTCCGACTTGAAATATTACTTTTGGGAGGACCCTTTTCTTTTTCGGATATGTGCAGATTCCGTGATCCGAAGGTGTGTATCCGCCGAGGAAGGGTGGAGAATCCTGGAGCAGTGTCATTCTGGTCCTACTGGTGGTCACTATGGAGCAAATCGCTCTGCGAAAAAGGTTCTTGATTCGGGTTTTTATTGGCCCCTTCTATTCAGGGATGCCCAAAGGTATGTGCTTTCATGTGATTCTTGTCAAAAATCAGGTAATATTTCTAAATTACATGAAATGCCGCAAAATTTTATCCTTGAATGTGAAGTATTTGATGTGTGGGGGATAGACTTTATGGGTCCATTTCCAGTTTCATTCGGGAATAAGTATATCTTGGTGGCCGTAGATTACGTATCAAAGTGGGTTGAGGCGCAAGCTTTACCTACTAATGATAGTAGAGTAGTAATCCAATTCCTGAAATCTCTATTTGCGCGATTTGGCACACCACGAACACTTATTAGCGATAGGGGTTCTCACTTCTGTAATCTACAGTTAGATAAGGTATTGCAGAAATATGGAGTCACACATAGGATAGCTACACCATATCATCCCCAAACTAGTGGCCAAGTTGAAGTATCCAATAGAGAACTTAAGCGCATCCTAGAAAAATCTATAGAGGGGAATAGAAAACAATGGTCTAGGAAACTAAACGATTGTTTATGGGCTTATAGGACCGCATTTAAAACACCTATAGGTACCACTCCCTTTAGATTAGTCTATGGTAAATCTTGTCACTTACCTAATAGAATTAGAGCACAAGTCATATTGGGCAATACGCTCTCTAAATTTTGATACAAATTCTATAGGGGAAAAACGTAAACTTCAACTTAATGAACTAGATGAATGGAGGACTATGGCCTATGAGAACTCCAGAATTTATAAGGAGAAAACCAAACTATTTCATGACCGTCACCTCCGGAAAACCAAAACATTCAACAAGGGTGATCAGGTGCTCCTTTTTAATTCTAGACTGCGTTTATTTCCCGGGAAGCTTAGGTCTAAGTGGTCCGGATCGTTCCAGGTTAAAGAAGTTTTTCCCTATGGCACCGTCGAACTAACTCACCCTGAAAAGGGAGATTTTAAAGTCAATGGGCACCGATTAAAGCTTTATAACAGTGCACTTCCCCAAGAACTTATTCGACTAGAATCATGCCTTCACCTAGACTAAGAGAATATATAGAATAGTTTAGTATCTTGTCTATATAGGAAAATAAAAATTTTAATGAAATTTTAATTAAAAATAAATAAATTCCGTAATCAGGAGAAATCATTAATTAAGAGGTGTACACGGCCATGCACACGCCCGTGTGCATGGCCGTGTCTAGCACACGCCCTGTCCACACAGCCATGTGATCACCCGTGTCGATACGACGAATTTAATTGTTTCAAGTCAGAGAAGTACACGGGTTTCCACCAAGCCGTGTACATAGCCGTGTGTAATATACACGGCTGCCCACCAAGCCGTGTACATAGCCGTGTGTCATATACACGGCTATCCACCCAGCCAGGTGCGTACCCGTGTCAAAACGACGAATTTAATTAGTTCGAGTCAGAGAAGTACACGGGTTTCCACCAACCCGTGTTCTTGACCGTGTCCGATCCAGGGTTGACCACACGGCCAGGGGACACGGCCGTGTTGTTGACCGTGTCCACCTGACACGGGCAGTTTCCCGCGATTTGACCACACGGCCAGGGGACACGGCCGTGTTGTTGACCGTGTCCACCTGACACGGGCAGTTTCCCGCGATTTGACCACACGTCTCCTTGGAGACCGTGTTTCCCGCGCAGAACGATTCCTCAACACGGGTACACACACGGCCGTGTGTGTACCCGTGTTTGACTTCTTTTTATAGGGGGCCGAATTCTTCTTTCTCTTCATCACTCCCACTTCCTCCTCTTCCCATTCCTGCATTCATTCCAGCCGGGAAAACCATCTCCTTCTCCAAAATTCGCGGAATCGCCTCATTTCTTCGCGCTCAACATAATCGGTAAAACTCCTGGGTTATTTCCATCCAATCTCCTCTTGATCATTTCTATTCCTAATCGTTTGCTACCACTCTCCTTCTGAATTCATATTAGATTTGTTTTTATTTTTATTTTTTTTTCAGATAATGGCATCATCACGTAGCCAAGGTGGTCGCCGACGTCGCCCGGATCTTCAAGCATTATCTACCGAGAGACGCGACGTCGCTCAGCCACTAGTTTTCACCGATCCTATCCACACAAACCGTTATAATCGGCTACAAGCCAAGAAGTATCAGGACATACGAATCATAGACTGGGATGTCCTAGAAACTATCGGTCTAGCGGATACTGTGAGGGAGTTGATTTCTGTAATGGGGTGGCAAGGGTTTTTTGCCATAGAAGAGTTAGGATTTAGAGAGCTTACACTCGAATTTTTATCCACCTTCTATGTGAACCTTCGATCCTGTGTGGCCGATGATGAAAGACCAACAGAGGGGAATATTTCTTTTCGAGTGGGGGGCACCTTCTACACTCTTTCTCTCTACCAGTTTACACAGCATCTAGGAGTATACGACGAGGCATTCCTCCTTAGTGCCGCCTACTCTGATTTGCAGTTTGATCTCCCCAGTCGCGTCCAGGCAGGTGATGTTTGGCGTCGTCTATCCTTCGACACCAACGCCTAAGAAGCCAAGAGATCTAAGGCTTCAAAATTGGTTTCCCCCGCCGCACATTATATTCATCACCTACTTAGCCATACACTGAGCGGCCGGGGCGAAAGCTCCGGTGTTGTGAGTCGACAGGACATTCTTTATCTCCACAGCATGACAGCCCGCTACCCTATCCATTTGGGCTATATGCTTGCTCATTTTATTCTTCATCAGGCGGAGAATTCCCGCATAGGATCTATCTGTGTAGCCCCCTACATCACACGTCTAGCAAGGAATATGGGCATCTTTTTACCTCTTCCCCCGATGACGGTGGTATCGAAAACTGTGCCTATCACCATAGCCAGTCTTCGAGCCATCCGCCTCGTCACAGCTCGTCAAGGCCGAGGAGGGACGATATATACCATTGCGGCTCGTGGCCTTCATATCCACGACGATGACGACGATGAGGTCGATCCAGATCTCGATGAGCCCCTCATTCCACCGGCCCGCTCGACGCATACTCATGGGGAGTCATCATCTGCCCAGCCTCAGCGACAGTCTCGATTTGCTCAGGAGTTACAGCGTTTTTATGACACTCAGTTATCGCCGCGCCTGCAGCGTATCGAGGAGCAGCAGCGACGGACTGAGGACGTTATGTATCAGATCCGGCAGCACATGGGGATTACCAGCCCACCGCGACCAGCTCCTCGTCCATCTCACCCTCAGGATGATCCGACCGATCAGGCTGACACACCTATATATTTCTGATCAGGCTCAGTAGTGCTATATCTTTAGTATTGTTTTTATCATCTTGTATTTGTATGATCGATATATCTATATAAAAAAAAATGTTTTATTTCAGCTTTTGCTCCTGTGTCGTGCTGTGATGCTTTATATTCATGCTCATCAGTTCTTTATGTAGTGCAATTTATATCCCCTTGGTTTAATTTTTGTTTGCAATGAGGACATTGCAACTCAAGTCTGGGGGTATGCTGTATTTTTATAATGAGTATTGACAGTGGAATACATGATTACAATTGCTTATTTTCTCTTTATCATAATCCTCTATATTTCCTTATACACCCCCTCGAAAAATTTGATTACTTCTCTTTAAGCTTTCATTACTTCACTCATTGGGAATATAACTATCTAATTCACTTTCGCACGCTGATTAAACCGAATTCGTGTTCAAATTTGTTGATTAGTAACTACGTATAGAAATTCATTAGATTACTTTTCTCCATATAATTTGGTTTAAAAAGATTGTCCTTTATATTATTAACTAATAATCACTCCATTTTAGGAAAAAAATGATTTATCTATACTAAAGTGAGTTGATGAGTGTAATATCTTGATAATTTCGTATTAGTAGATCAACAATAACAAAAATTTTCTCTATTGGTGTCTAGAACTTACTAGCGATCCTCAAACCTTTTGCACATATTAATTAGTAAAGGTGGAAATGACTTAGGCCTCCTTTTGGATAGATTGAGCCGTTCAATCCCAAAACCTTAAACATTATACCCTTGCTCACCCAATTTGGACTTTATCCCTATATTTTTGTAATACTCCACCTCTAAAATTCACCAAGGCCAATTCTCACCTAGTAGCACCTATCATTAAGATCGTCATGAAATGAAGTTGTTTTTATGAGTTGTATTTCTTTCATAGTGATTTGTGGCCTGAGTGAGCGTGTACACTTGCACCCATTCGGAATGATCCCTACTATTAAGTTCCTAAAAGAAAACAAAAACATATAACATAGTGATATGTGGCCTGAGTGAGTGTACACTTGCACCCATTCGGAATGATCCCTACTATGGACACTTGGTTAAGAAAAAAATATAGAGTATCTTACCTCAAAAATAAGGGAATTATAATGCATGCAAAGTCTGGGGGTGCTCATAAAATATCAATGAATGTTAAAGGTCTTTATCATATAAAGGGCTCAATAGTGATCTAGGTGTGAAAGAAAAAAAAACATCGAGTTCTCTTTTTGCTTACCCCACCTATAATCACCTATCCTAAGCCAAAACAATACACCACCATACAAGTCCTAAGGATCCAACTTTACTAATTCTCATTAGTGCTATGGAGAGGGTGTGTAAAGGAAAGTGTATGATTATCAATAGGGAGATTTTTAATTTTTTTGAAAGACTAATGCATATGTTATCAAGATTGTTATTTTCTCCTTACAATAGTTATGGATAACTATAATTATAATTCTAAGAAAGAGCGAAAAGTAGTTAAGATATGTATTGGAGAAATTTTTAAGAAAAAGTTATATTTAGAAAAGTCTGCTAAACTATTTCCTATACAATTGCAGCATCAAATCTCTATTCGAATTCAAAACAATCAGTGTGCGGAAGAAGAATTATGTATTGGTAACCCAATTGTTTGAATTAGTTTGCTTAGGGACAAGCAAACACTTAAGTCTGGGGATGTGTGATGATTACAATTTTGATAGATTTTTATTGTAATAATTGTAATCATGTCCGCTGTTTTCTACCTCTTTATTCAAGTAATTGCACTAAATAATTGAGAATTGGTATTGTCATGAATAGTAGAGCATAGTTTAGAGTTTTTACTATTTTATGTATTGAACTTCTCCCTTACTATGTCATTTTTCTAATGCAGGTACAACTAGCCAGTGGAACTAAAAGTCTTGGAGCAAACAGGGGAGTTTACGGGGCCAACAGGACTGATCACAGGAGAAGAATTGCTCAAACACGGGTAGGAACACGGCCGTGTGCCTACCCGTGTTCCATCCCAGCTGAAGCAATTTTCCAATCCCCGTGTCTGAAGAACATGAAGAACAACACGGCCGTGTTCTACAACACGGCCGTGTCAGTACCCGTGTGATCCAACACGGCCAATGATCCAGCCCCCGTGTCTGAAGAACATGAAGAACCACACGGCCGTGTTCCAGAACACGGCCGTGTCAGTACCCGTGTGATCTAACACGGCCCATGATCACACACGTCTTTTCGTGGAGAACTGCCCTGGAACTGCCAACACGGCCTGCAACACGGCCGTGTCGGCACCCGTGTTCGACCATGTTTGCTATTGGACTATAAAAACCTGGAGAAAATTTTATTCTGCACTTTTGGATTATTTTGCTTGGAGATTTTCTGGAGAACGAAAGTGGAGTATCCAAGAGAAGGAAAGCTTGAAGGAGATATTTGTATGCAATTATTCTTTAATTTATCTCATTTAATCTTGTATCTCTCTTGGTAATCCAACTTTATTTATTTATCTTTTAATTTTCATGAACAATGTGTTTGAACAAGTTAGTAATCATGTATCGTTTTGTTTTAGTCAATTTCATTGTATTTTATTCGTATATGGGCTTGCAAACATTGAGAATTATCCTTGTTATGAATGATTATTTATTTTTACATGAATTCCAAATGTCTAGATTGAGAAATTGGATTGTTTGGATGATGGATAAATCTTCATATTTATGTGTTATTTCTCTTTGTACTTCAAAACTCATGATCGAGAGATATGTTTCTTGGAAAATTAGAATACGAATGAATGGAATTATGGTATTTTAGAGATAAAGTTTCATGAATCCATGTATTAGATAGGGTATTTCATTCAATAAACATTTGAGTTTTGTAAATTGTTCGAGAGAAAATTTACTTTACTTAACTCGGATTTTAAATTGCTCGAGAGAGAATTTAATAATTAGTTTAACCCTTTACAATACAATGAATTTGATAGTCTTGTTATTTCATGATTACACAAAGTGATTATGTTCATTTAATGCTCTTAACTTTCGTCTTGAAATTATTTTTGTAACTCTCCAATACAATTTTTATCCAAATAGTCATAGTTAGGATTAATCTATGTTAGAATGCAATTTTAAGTTTAGGTATGATAATAGAGTGAGAGTGAGTACGAATAGTTGAAATGACCCTGTGGAATACGATACGAGATGTAGATTTCTCTTATACTATGATTGATAGGTGCACTTGCCTGAAAGATAATTCAATCTAGCTTATGCCCATCTACATAGTTATGATAAAATGTAGAATAAATCCGCATCAAGTTTAGACTTAGCGAAAATATTCATCAATGTTATTTTGAGTTTATATGTGCAGGTTAAGTATTGGCTAAAAAGCAGAAAAAGTTTCTAAGTCCATGTGTCGAAACTTCAGGAAGTCTGTGTCGACACTTGGAAAAGCTGTGTCGACACCTGAAGCAACTGTGTCGACACACAGAATTTTGTAGTCAACATCAACTATGTCGACACCGGGAGATAGTGTCGACATACAGAAATAGTTAGTCGACATCAACTGTGTCGACACCGGGAGGCAGTGTCGACACACAGAATAGTTAGTCGACATAAACTGTGTCGACACCGGGAGGCAGTGTCGACACACAGAAGCAGAGTCGACATCAATTGTGTCGACACCTGGAGGCAGTGTCGACACACAAATTCTGTGACTATATCAACTGTGTCGACACACAGGACTTGTGTCGACACACATCAGAGTTTCAACATAGTTGATTGCTGTGGAGTGGAGAAGTGATTGTGTCGACACAAATAATCAGTGTCGACACATTCTCATGATAAAGTGTCAAGAAGCTGTGTCGACATCAAGGCAGCTATGTCGATACCACCAAAGTCTGTGTCGACACTTAAGTCACTTGTGTCGACATATATTGACAGACTGTCTCGACACTTAATGACAGTCAGTCTCGACGCTTTGCTGACAAAGTCAAAGGCTTAAGAACTGTTTGAAGACTTGACAGCTGTGAGTTACAACAAGTTTACTGAAGCTGTCAGACTTGTAAGAAGTTCGTTAGAAACTGGATCAGCCGGTTACCATGGGTGAAGCCTATGTATAGACGGACTGTGTCAAATCAAAGATTATCATGAAGTGAAAAAATATACAACTATCACATCTATTGTGAGATTAATCTCTAATCAAGAAAGTGAAAGTCATAGAAGAAGATCTTCGTGAGAAGATCTAAGAAGACGTTTCTGGAGTGATTATCCACTCAGATTTTGTCTAAGGGGAATTCATTCAGAATTCAGAAGAAACTTCAGAAGGTTTGGAGAGAGAGAGCTCCAGCTGTCTTGAGGTCAAGAAGGAGGAAATCACAAGTCTCTTAAGAAGTATATCCTGAACTATTCTACAAAGAAGATCCAGATCCATTTCTGGAATACAAGAAGGAAGCTGCCAGTCAGTCAACTTCAAAGAAAATCAACCATACTGAGTTCAAATTCAAGAAGCTTTGAAGAAAGCTAAGAACAGGTTGATTTCAGCCATCAGTTTCATCAAGAAGCTGATCAAGATTCTTCTTATCCTTTCTCTCTCAACAAGGGTAAGAATCCATCAAATTACTTATCAATTTTTGTAGGATCTTTTCAAAGATCTGAGTGTAAGCCTGTGTTATAAAGGCTGAGTGTAGGAGATTCAAATCTCTGAGTTGTAAGCCTGTGTTATAAAGGCTGAGTGTAGGAGATTCAGATCTCTGAGTGGTAAGGCTGTTTGAGCCTGAGTGTAGGAGAATCAGTTCTCTGAGTTGTAGGCCGTATGGATTGGTTGAGGTAGGGCTGTTAGCCTGAGTTGTAGGAACCTTATAGGATTCTGAGTTACAGGAACCTTTTAGGGTTCTTAGCTGTAAGATCTGTGGATCTGAGAAAAAGGAAGAAGTTAGGCCGAATCTAGCACACTACTAGATAGGTGAAGGGGGAAGTGGATGTACCCAGACCTTGGGGAACCACTATAAATTTATGTGTAATCTGTAATGTGTGTATGATTGTGATTGTTGTGCTGTGTTAGCTGTAGAGATATCTAATTTACTCAAAGAACTGTAGCTATATTCTGCCTTTGTTTAAAACAAAGAAAAGTACCTATTCACCCCTCCCCCCTCTAGGTGTTTAGGTTGTCTTGAAGTTAAAACTATCAAAAATTCAAATGCTAAAAACTATAGAGATATATGAAGGATCAAGCGCATACCCAACTGCACCAAAAGCTAGGACTGTTGGAGAGGGTGCTACTTAATTTTTTATATAAGTAGCAGAGCGCCACGGGTCAAGTGAAGGAACGTCGGACCCAACAATCCCCCCCAGCGTCAACCACAACCCGTCAGCTCAGAGGTGGGGTTATCACATGGCCCACACGGCTTAGAGGTGGGGTTACCACATGTCCACAGTTGCCTGACCCACCGGACCCACATAGGTAGAAGGGAAAAATCAGGATTTAATAGCGCCCCCCGGTCTTGAACCCGTGACCTCCTCTGATACCAATTGAAGGATCAAGCCCATACCCAACTGCACCAAAAGCCCGGACTGTTGGAGAGGGTGCTACTTAATTTTTTATATAAGTAGCAGAGCGCCACGGGTCAAGTGAAGGAACGCCGGACCCAACAATATATAAGGTTTTCTTCTTCTAGGCAATAACAACACAGAGAATAAGTAATACAGACAGAGATCAATGCACACAGAGAAAAGTAGTCAGGCATACAATTCTTACTTTTGGAATTTTCAAGAGACAAAATCATCAACATTTGTCTGAAAGTTTCCTGAAGATCTTCAAGCATTCTGAAGGCCTACACCCTGAGCAAAACTCTCTTTCTCCTGAACAAATCTACATCTCAGGGGGAGCTTTGACAACAGCACAATCCACTAGTCTTCTCTCAGATTGTTGACAGAGAAGAACATCATCTTTATTTTCTTTCACCACTATAAAAGTGTTTTTAACTCCCTTCAAAAGTTATCATTTGGTTGTCAAGTCTCCTGATCAAAAGACTTGGTTTGGTTTTTGGGCACCTGGTCAAAATCTCAAAGGGTTGCTATATCTCCCTTAAAAAAATAGATATTCTAGTGGCAGGGCACCTTATCAAAAACTTGTAGTGGATTTCTACCAGGGTGGTAGAAGAGTGGATGCACCCAAGTTTAGGGGAACCACTATAATATCTTTGTGTCGTCTGGATTGCTTTATTTTTTATTTTGTAGTGCTGTGATTTTTTTGTTTTGCCTTCATAAATATAGTTATCACTTATTTTAATCCGCAATAAAACTTAATCAAAAGATTTTAAAACTCTATTCACCCCCTCTAGAGTTAGTGTGATCTATCCCTTCTCTTTCACGCTCCACGGACCGGTTGACTCTCTCCCTTTCCCTCCAAGAAAGGTCTTCGAGCCGGCTCTTCACCTCCATACAAGGAAGGGTCTTAGAGCCCCTCTAGATCACCCGATCTAGACGTCCCTTCCCCGGGATGATTTCTCATAGAATCCTACCCCGGATTCCGACGGCCTTCCTTGAACAATTTCCTTCACCACAATAAATATAAACAAGAGAAAAAGTACACAAGACTATAAAAAGATTAAAGTTCAAGTCCCTCAATACGACTCCTCCATTGAGCAATCCATAATCGATGCTAGAAATCTTCGTGGGCTTGCAACCGATCAACTCCTCGTAGGATTTGTAGATCTAGGCTCGCCGGAGTTCTTCGTGCACGATCGGGAGGGAGGAAGTCTTCTCTTCCTTCAACGGAGACGGTGGAATGAACCACAAGAGAGGCGTCCGGACCCTAGGAGTTGTAGATCTCTATCTCTTTCATCTTATGTATTAAACATAGAAAATGAGGCGCCTTTATATAAGACTTTGTGAAAATAAGCTATCGCCGGTGGTAAGGCTAGCGCCTAGTGGTAGGTTCACGCGCTTGATGTTGACAACTATCCTCCAAATTTGGAAAAATATTCAAAATGAATACTTTCCTTTTTCCACTACTAGCACGGTACGGTAGGTAGATAGTACCCGATGGTAGCCCTGTCTCAACACACTCGATGCCTCAAGCATTGAGTGGGTTACCGCGGTGTGGTACCAAGCTAGCGCCCGACGGTAGTTCTGTCTCGACGCTCTCAATGCCACTGTCTCAATTCTCTTGACACTCTCAATGCCTCTGGCAACAGGCATTGAATGGATAGCGGGACGCGGTAGAAAAATAGTGCCTGCACGGTAGGTTCCCGAGAATATAGCTTGTTTAATTCATCGAGCTAGCGCATGCGGTAGGACTATCACAGAGCGGTAGCTTCCCGAGCGCTTTGTCAATTTAATTCAGGCTACCACCCGGCGTTATATACTACCGCTTGGCAGCAGGTTCCAGAGGAGGGATTCTTGAATTTCTTGGACCTGTAAACCTGGACACTCTACCAAACACAAGATGTAATCAAATACAACCTGAGAGTTGATATTATTAAACTAAGGATCTGTGAACCGTCAGCTCAAACAATCTCCCCCTTTTGATAATATCAACTCCCGTTCATGAGATAAAATAATGAAGTGCATGATACATCATATTTATATAAAACATAGTCTTGAAAGCTCAGGTTTCAGGTTCTATATAGCTCCTCTACACACGCGCTCCCCCTATATATGTGTTCTACATGCTCCCCCAATCTACATGCACACAGTGAACGAAGCTCCCCTACCTGTGATCTATACTTACCATGACTCATGAACCATCTATTCTCCCCCTTTGATATTATCGAAAGGGGATGGGCCAGACCATAAACAATCAACACAAGCACAGGAGAAATGAAATGCAATATATAATGAGCATAAGAAAACAAGTAACTAGTGCACATTATAGAAAGTGAAACGAGAAGCGAAAATAATAGGGATGACCAAGCATAAAATCAGAGAATATTAAGCATACTGGCCACGCGAATGAATGTAGTATGTAAAATTAGTTTTAAATAGTGGTTCAGAGTTACAAAAGATTGGACAACACAAGTAGACTAAGCACATAATGATGCAGAGTACAATGCTATAAGAGTTATAGAGTTAATGCAGAGGAACACTGTATAATTCATGAATAGAAAGTGTTTGTGAGAACATACGCGCTATAGATAGAGAGTGTCGTGTCAGTCCAATTCTTATGCATGGAAGTGTTAGATAGTGAAATGACGTGTGAGCGTCTAGCCTTAAAAGACAAACACTAAGTAGACTTAACATTCATTAAATGTTTATCTCAGTGATTAAATATTCTATCGTGAGAGGAATAGAGTTAAAAATCACGTTACGTTGCTATCCATGTTATACAAAGGCTAAAGCTAGGGGCACTAAGCTTAAGGTTCTTGTCCGTGCACAAGATCAAAATGATTTTTTGGACCAAGGTGGTCATCCTCACAATGCTCATAAAGACTTATCAGGAGGAGTGATTAGTGTTGGGGGGGGGGGCATCCTTGACATAAGGCTTGATAACATTCATTGTAATTCAGACTCGTTAGGCTATCAAATATTATGTTTTATGGTTCAAGGTCCCCAAATCAATCGAAATCTACCCACATAGATAGGTACACTTTAACTTGTATACACAAGACTTGACCACTCTAGATTTTGCCCAAAGTTCTACCCTTTATAAAAACGCATATGTATCATGACATTGATTATTCAAGGTATTTCTAACGTGGTAGACACAATATCACAAGTTATAACATGTAAGAATATACTTTCTATAAGTGTGCTCCGTCTAGAGATGTGTGAATACTATGATGTCATTCCACTATCTAAATCCTCACACATACCTAGAGGCATATTCGACAAACACTACCATATCTATTCACACTCAGTAGCTACACACCTATAGATTTGACACATCATGACAAATATAGACAATGGTCACTGGGATTAACAAGCCTAACTCAAACATTATACATAAGCATTATGCTCTAATTTTTAGCCATGTGTTTCCTAAGAGTTAACAATCCATAGTTTTTATTTTTATTTTTGGGTTTATATATTTTTGTTTGTATTTTCGGATGTAGCAACAAAGAAACAAAAATAATCAACATATCACACAAAAAATGAAAACAAAAAAAGGAATAATAGAAACAACACGATAAAGTATTATGCATGAGACTAAGCATTATGAGGCATGAAATATCGTTCGTGCAATGAAGGAGCAACCATGAGAATGCTTAAGACACAGTTCACCCAAGCATTTTGTGTCATCACTCTAGCCCCGTACTAAGTGACAGATGGGCATTAAGAGTTGCACAAGTGCCGTAGGGTGGGGTGTTAATCCCATATGCCCTCACAAGAACACGCTCAACCTAACACTTGTTCCCCCCAGCGTCACACAAGGACCCACTGGAACCCTTCCCTAGTTAAGGACAAGATGTGGATTACAGGTTAGCGATCCTAATGACGACACACCTACGCCCCCGCTATTGGGAGACATACCACAATGAGTCTTGTGTTTTCGTTGGTATTAACCTTAGGGGTAATGATGACACTAGCTCAAATTTTTAGAAAATAGAACGAAAAAGAGTGCTACCACCAACGGTATAGTTATCGCGCCGAGGTAGCTTCAAGATATATATAATACGGGTTCAGATCCAGTTCCGAACTTATGCTCCCTTGCTTTCTCGCCTCTGCCGACAGATTCCTTCACTGGTGCTTTCGTCTACAGTTTAAGGTAGTCTCCTCTCCCTCTCTCTCTTTCTAATTCCTAGTGTTATGAGTTTTGGAGATGTAGGTTGTAGATGTCAAGTGATTTTGGACACGATCCGTGGCGTTTTGGCGATGATTTCAAGTTTGATATTTGAATTTTTGCTACGGATCATGGTCTTTTTCACGGATCTAGCTTGTGTAAGCTTGGATCTCGCATCCTTGACATTTTCAAGTGACCGATCTACTTAAAAATTAACTTTTTCGTGAGATCCGGAATTGGAATATAAGCCGGGTAGATTTCAACGATTTTCCATATTTGATTTGTGATTTTCCTTCACAGATCATGGTTATTCTCGCCAATCTTCCTTGCATGAGCTTAGATTTAAGTCTTCTTCCTTTTTTGAGTAAATTTTTTTACAAAAATGGAGTTTTGGAAACCATCCGGCGGAGGAAGGCGGGTTGCAGTCCGTTAGGCTACCACCGGCGGAAACAGATTACCTCTCTACAGTACCTTCCAGAAGTCGATTATTCTGCCCCCTTTTTTTCTTGACTGAAGAATTTCGTGTTTTCTTTTCCAGGTTATAGCTTCATCAAGATCCCAACCTCCTCGTCGCAGTTTCTCAAAATGCTCTCGAGTGCCTGCATCGACCTTCCTTGCTATAGATGAGGCCATAATGAGAATGCCCATGATCATCAATATTGATGATGTAACACCCCCATCTGTCGTATGTCATATAACAGAAGGTCCAGCTGGAACCCGACGCCATATACCACAGATAGTCAGAGGGGTTTTCAGAATAATACAAAAGACTCAACTACTCGTCCTAATACAGAGCATTCTAGCGGAAGCTTTTAAACAATTAATAGAACCCAAAAACTTGCACAACCATGGCCTGAATGTCCACTAACCAAAACAGGAATGAAATAAAACGAATGCACAAAAGAGTACATGGCCTTATGGCCTTATAAAGTTTCTCTTAACAAGGTAATGTCTTACAAACATCGGCTCACAGGCCGGCCATACATGACAGAAAAAAAATAGCAGTTCACTTCGGCCTTCGAGGGCCTGCACAGCAGCTTAAGCTTCAACACGCTACTTGGTGCTTGGTTCTGCAGCACTTGCAAGCAATCATTCCACCGCATGGTGGCAAACAGAGCAACGGCCAGCTAAAGCTGACCAAAATATAACGACCCCGCCCCCTATTTCGGGCGGCGTTGCTCCGTCCCTGCATAACGTTAACCCAGCTAAATAATAAAGTGCATATAAAGACTATCGCCACAGGTGTAGGCTCGCTCGGCCAAACACCCCGTGCACTCAGGGAACATTTACGGTGAATCCGGTCAATTCCGTGGCTTCACAACTATCCTTAGGATGGCAAGAAATGAGCATTTTTGAGTCCTTCTGACCATAGTCCAAGGCTCCTGGCTATGCTAACGACCAGTTCCACTTTAGGGCCTCTAACACCGAACCACATAGCACAAGTCCGTATCCACCCGCCTGTTTCTCACGCCGCCTAGTCACTTTAAGACGTACGCGCGGGCCAAGCTTCACCCGGATCCTAAATCATTTCAAAACATCACATAACCCAGTTATGTTCAAGGCTGACTCCCCGACCGTCAAGTTAGCAGAATTACATTTCTGCCCAGTTTTCCGGGTGCGCCTTGGAGTTAATCTCCAAGGATCCCTGCCGCAATCTACCGCGTAGAAACCCGAAAACAACGCACGGAGTCTTCTCCGGCTATTCATGCAATGCAACATCACCGATCCAGACGAACACGTCCGGGTAGGCTTCATACACAATGCCTATGCCCGTACTTCGATTCCGGACTCTAAACAAGGGGGACTTCACATATCTACCCCAAGGAACACCGCGCACTTACCGCACACTCGCGGGAGCGGGTTTTCCCATGCAAAGGAAGAAAAGCTTCAAGTGCTCGAGTTGAAAATCGTTACCCTTGAAGTCCGCTTCGGCGCCATTAAAAACTAGTCGGATGGAAAGATTCGTAAAGGAATTCTCTCCACGGATCCGGTCTCGATTCTCAGATTGGTGCTCCGATGCTCCGCCGGCGACCGGATTCCTCCCTTCCTTCTTCCTTGATCTCTTCTCTCTCTAACTTCTTAGAAAGAGGGAGTTAAATATGTAATGAGGAATTAAACCTCTAATCCCTGACTAAAAACAAGCAGGAACTCATCTGGGTCGTTGGATCTTATTTAAAGAAAACGAACAGCTCAGATTAGCCTGAAATCTTTAATCCTGGGCTGAACACGGTTTTGCACAACGCCGTGTTCTAGGCCGTGTACCTCGATCCAGCCACACAAATCGAGCACAGAAAAGGACACGGGTTGGGACACGCCCGTGTCCCAACCTGAAAGGCCCGTGTCGGGTCATCGACACGCCCGTGACTAGAGGCTGTGTCACAAATAACTGCCATGCCAATCGTCACATCGCTTGATGTACACGGGTGACGACACGCCCGTGTCAACCAGTACACAATCATATACGACAGTCGGCATAAACCCCAAAATATTCCAGAGAAGTACACGGCCATGTGACATGCCCGTGTCCCATGCCGTGTGCATTGACATGCCCTGGGACACGCCCGTGTCCCAGGATGTGTCCTTCACTTGACGACCCGAGCATGACACGGCTGTGTGACACGCCCGTATCATAGGCCGTGTTCAACCTACCAAGATCCAAACTTGGAACAAACATTGCCCGCTTCAACTCTAAATTTCGGGGTGTTACACAACTCCTCCCCTTAAAGAATTTCGTCAACGAAATTAAGAAAAGGGGTACACAAAACAATTTAAATATTACCAGAGTTTAATAGTTCGGGATATTCCTCCAACATAGCCTGCTCTCGCTCCCAAGAAAGCTCCTCACGTCCGCAGTTATCCCAACGGACCTTAACCATTCGAATTTCCTTGTCGCGGAGCCGTTTGACTTAAAAGTCTTCAATGCAAACTGGCTTGACCTTCGTCGTCAACCCACTATCGATCGGCACTTGCTCGACAACAACAACTTGTGAAGGCTCTTGAACCACCTTCCGCAACACCGATACGTGGAATACATCGTGTAGTCCGCTCAGCTCCACCGACAACTTCAAATGATATGCTGCTTCACCAACATGCTTCAGTATCTCAAACGGTCCAAGGTATCTCGGACTCAGCTTCTTCAAGCGTCAAATCCGCGAGACACCCTTGAACGGCTTGATTTTCAAATACACCCAATCGCCAACACTGAACTCCACATTCCTTTGTTTGGCATTATAGTATTTTGCCTGCCTGTCCTGAGCGATCCTTAACCGTTCCTGAATCGTACGTACCATTGAAGTGGCTTCTTCCACCGCCTGACGTTTGAATAACTTTGACTCGCTTGCCTCCAACCAAGACAACGGTGTGCGACACCTTCTCCCATATAGGGCCTCGAAAGGCGCCATACCAATACTTTCTTGAAAATTGTTATTATATGCAAACTCTACCATGTATAGGTGATCCTCCCAGTGTTTTCCGAAATCTAGGACGCACATGCGGAGCATGTCCTCCATCGTTCGGTTGACCCTCTTGGTCTGACCATCCGTTTGCGGATGGAAGGCTGTGCTGAAACTCAGCTTAGTTCCCAACAACTTATGCACCAGCATCCAGTCATTGGATGTGAAGCGCCCATCTCGGTCACTAATAATACTGCGGGGCACACCATGCAATTGTACAATATTATCCACATAGAGCTTAGCTAACTTTTCCACCAGATCTTCCTTTTTATTTGGAATGAAATGCGTCACTTTTGTCAATCTATTTACGACCACCCAAATATCGTCATTTCCCTTCTGCGACTTTGGCAAACCGTGCACAAAATCCATGGATATGTCATCGAACTTCCATTCCGGGATTGACAAGGACTTTAAGAAACCTCTAGGCTTCTGGCACTCCGCCTTTACTAAGGCACATGTTTGGCACCTTGCCACATATATTGCTACATCCTGAACCAAAGCCTACCGAATCCTATCAGCTAAGTCGTACTGCACCTCCATCCAACACAATATTGCTTCAGCACGAGACTGCTTGTCAACACAAGAGATCTCCAATGCCTCCAAATCACGGACTAATCTCTCATCATGCACCGCCAACCAGTTGGCCTGTGCCGGAGCCCTACGACTCAAAGTATCCGCCACTGCATTTCCTTTCCCAGGCACATAATGTACCTTGAAAGTGTAGTCCCCCAAGAACTCCATACACCTTCGCTGCCTTATGTTCAGGTCCTTCTGATCTAGTAAGTACTTCAGGCTCTTATGATCAGTGTAAATGTCAACCTTTACACCGTACAGATAGTGCCTACACAGCTTTAGGGCAAATATTACGGCCGATAATTCCAAATCATGGACCGGATAATTTCTCTCATGGACCTTCAACTGTCGCGATCCGTACGCTATTACTCTCCCATGCTGTAGCAGAACACAGCCCAAACAACTGCCCGAAGCATCACTATAAATTTTGAATCCTTCGGATCCACTCGACGAACACAAGATAGATGCCGAGATCAACCGCCTCTTCAACTCTTCACAAGCCTGTGCGCACTCCAACGTCCATATAAACTTTTGATCCTTCCTTGTCAATGTCGAGAGTGGTAGCACGATCCGTGAGAAATTCTCCACGAATCGCCTGTAGTAGCCGGCAAGCCCCAGAAAACTCCTGATCCCCAATCCGCAACTTTACCACACAGACTCTATCCGCGCGCATTGAGAACCCATTGGGCAACAACACATCCAGCTTGTCCTTTGCCATCAAAGAAGGGACTCTGATTGGAGATACGAATCTTTCGGACAAGAAGGAATGCGATGCTCCCGTATCGAACAGGGCTCTCGCTGGACGATCGAGAATCAATATAAAGCCTAGCACCAACACAAATAAGTTAACACATACAAAGGTAATAGTTACAAAAAAGCTAAACTATAATAAATTTAACTCATACCTGTCACCACGTCAGCTTGTTTGATGGCCTCTTGTAGGCCAAGGTTGTAAACTCTAGGCTAGGCTGGAGCATGATGGGATGCGGTTGACTCCACCGCCTTCCCCTTTTCCTCATAAGTTGCTCCTTGCCTCCTTTCGGACTTTGCACGTCCGCTCCAACAATCTCTTGCAAAATGTCCCACCTTTCCACAGTTGTAACAAGCTCTTGGGACTCGACTAGAGTTTTCCCCCGTTGTACCAGATGAAAGGGCTGAGCTCGAAGTCTTCTGCTTCTTGTTCCATCTGCGGAAACAAGACTTTGTATTTGGCACTTTAAACTCTGACTTCTTCTCCACTGGGTCCTTCTTCTATTGCACTTTCCTTGCAACCCTTTCCAAAGACTAAGCCGCATTTACCAAGGCTAGGAAGCCTTGCGCCTTAGGCCCAGCAAGGAGTAGCTGTAGGTCGCTCCGTAGACCATCATAAAATCGGTTGGTCTTCCTCTCTTTTTCAGTAAACATAGCACCAGCATAACGACCTAACCGAGTAAACTCGTGGAGATACTCATCCACGCTTCTCTCTCCCTATGCCAAACCAAGGTACTTATTCTCCATCTCGAGCTTTTGGGCAGAAGGTAAGTATCTAGCCAGGAATAACCTTGAGAATTCCTCCATCGGTACGTCAGCAAGTTGTCTTCCCACTAAGAGATGAACATCCAACTCGTCCCACCACATCCTTACCTCACCGGCCAATAGGAAGGTCACTATTGTGGTCTTCTACAACTCTACAGTTTCTGTGGCGGTCATGACCCTCTTCATCGTAGAGAGCCAATCCTCAGCTTGAGTTGGCATTCACAACCCATCGAATACCGGAGGATTAAAGCTCATCACGTGCTTGAGTTGTTTCCCCGTAGCTCTTCTTGGTGCTACCGGATCAACTGCCCCACGATCTACTACTCCCGACACTGCCACTCTAATTGGTTCTTGCTCATTAACAGGTGGTGCGTGCTGCGATTGCTGGGCATTTATCATGGCAAAAACGGCTTCAGCCACCAATCTGATGGTTTTGTTGAAGGAGGTGTTGTAGGCACATCTCTTGGTGCACTACTTTCCGCTAATTGCGGATGCTCCGATTGCCCCGCACCGCTTCTATACACCTATAATAGCATAAACCCTTGATTAGGCAACACACAAATTGTAAGACCCCCCTCCCGGAACACAAGACACGACACGAGAGGGTTCTTATGCCCAGAACAGCCGCCTTGCGGTAACACTAGCACTCAGGCTAGCCTGTACCACAAGACGCCTATTCTGCCGACTACCAACAATATCAACAGATAAATGCCAACCCAACCATAATAATATGAAAGTCAAATCCACACCAAGCATATGTCCATAATATCATAAATAAAGAAGCTACAGCAAGCTTCTAACATCAGAGTATGTAAACAGAATTGCCCCGAAGGGATACAACAAAATCTCTCTCTTACTCACATCTGTAACCGACGGTAGCGACGGTACCATCCCTTCAGGCCCCGTCACCCTGGCCTGGCTGTCCGTCTGCATAGCCTGCTACTCCACCTGCGGGGTTTCCTCCTAAAAAGTAAGACGTAGCAACCGTTAGTCAAAAAGACTAAGTGGTTTAACATCCGCTCCCCCGGCGACTCCTTGGTACCGGGCGAAGAAAGGAACAGGTACAATATATAAATAATAGTAGTACAACAGGTGAAGTGAGTATACATATTATAAGCCGCAACATCAGTAGTGTATAATAAACAAGCTCTTATTTTCAAATCTACGAACTACAGCAGCAAGAGAGTATATAACTAGAACAGTAAGTAACTCAACTCATATGGATGCCCATACAAGCATATAAGTTGAGGGTCATTCAGCAGAAAGTAACTCATCGTATAGGAGTGCCCATACAAACTTATACGATGAGGGTCTTGTGTATATAATGAAGTGCAATGCTATGCATGCAATGCAATGACACACTCATGCTCAAGCACATGCAATCGCTATGTCGACACAGACTTATAGTTTCCACTATTCGAGCAGGTAGCTAACCTCTCAGGCATCAACCGTCGTGGCCAAACGGTGACAGTGGAGCGGGCATCTCCACTACTAGGCTGGTCTCCACACTACCTGGCCTAGGCCTCCGTACGCCTCCATGCTAGGAACACAACAGCGGAGCTCACATGCGTACTACGGCTCAGCGGGTTCTCTCGGGTAAATATGCACCAAGATCCTAGCCCCTGACTGGCCTATGGTATGACACGGAAGGAGCCTCGGAAATAGCACGAGGACCAAGCCCAACCGTTCACTTGGCACGGAAGGAGCCTCGAGATGTGAACACCGAGGACCAAGCCCAACCGCCCAAGGTCTAACTGTCAACTCCCATCGGTGTGACGATTGGCGAGCCCGTAGACCTGCCACACTATACTTAACCCGGGATTACGACACTGCGTGTCGACTCACACCACAATCCCGTCTTCCATGCTCGAAGTCGACATATCGAAATTGACTCTCATTTCATACGGGAATTAGTTGCTCGTGGTGCTCTTCAACATTATGTGTCCACCGATACCGATGCGACCATCTTCACCAAGGTTCAAAAGCAGGCTTCCAGGCCTTATGCTTCGATCGGTCATCGGTTCCGCCCTTTCTCAGTTTCCACAGCGTCGGATGGATTTCAGTCCATTTCCCCCCTTCATGATCAGAAAGGAATGCTTGATCTTGACCGCTTTCAGCTTGAACTTGAAGAAGTACTTAGCCCCACCTACCTATTTAGGAGGCTAGAAACCAGATTCGAGAGAAGACGAGCCGCTACGCGCCCTCTGTTTTGGTTACTACAGCTCATGGCTAGCTCTCAACTACGAAAAAGATCTTCGGCGGGATCGAATGCTTTCCCGGTAGATGAACTCTAGGTTTCATGAAATCCAAGCATTCCCGCTCCCTTTGCAATCCAATCCCGGAACTACGGCTCAAAGCATCGTGCATCGTGCGTGTTTTTTTCTTTTTCAGAAAAAAGCATGCAATTCCACAATTCCGTGGCATGGAAGGAGCCTCGGAGAAAGCACGAGGACCAAGCCCAACCATCCATCAAATACGGAAGGAGCCTCGGGACGTGAACACCGAGGACCAAGCCCAACCGTCCAATTTTATCCAACTCAACCTCATTCCCATTAGTGACGGTCAACACCGCACTTGTTAACTTTCACAATGCTACCCGTGGGGAGACGACACTCTAAGCATTGGACTATCCATTCCCTTCCATCAATCCATTACACATCCTGGCCATAGTTTTAATCATTTACAAATCCTTCCAAATGAATTCAACATATTATAGATAATGCGCATAATGGTGATCTACCAAATATAACAAAGCCTTCCATTCACTTAGGCTTGATTCACCTCTCGACATAGGAATTCAAGTCCTCAAACATCAATCTTCACATTACCTCGGTGATTAACACAAAAGAATTCACCCAACCTCGAGATGAATCGCAACATCTATTCCATCGAATCCAAGTTCATATTATAATCATCTAGAATGTATGTAATCTGGTCAGCAACTTTGACTGAGGATTCCCGTGGCTACAGGTATCGCCTGAAAACGTGCCACCACTCGTTGGAAAGGTAATTTTAAGGGCTACGACTCTCGTGTTTAGTCAAAACCCCGATCTGGTCACATCATACCAGAAATGCAACTCGAAGTCTGCTGCGTACAGGATACAAACTTCCAACCGCAGCGGATTCGAACGGACTTTCCCGTGGCTACAGGTATCGAATGGAAACGTGCAACCACTCGTTGGAAAGGTAATTTCAAGGGCTACAACTTTCGTGTTTAGTCTAAAGCCCAGATACGCCCCCTTCTTGCTTAAAAATAGCCAAGAAGGTCGCTGCGTGCAGAATACAGATTCTGCACGCATGTTGAAGCGAAGTGAACGGCATCCGTTCATCTTCCTCCTCAAGCGATTTTCCCCAAATCGCAGCCAGAATTTCCTCCACCCTTATTCTCCCTCTTGAGGCCATTTCCTCTTCACGAGACCACCCCTATCATCACCTTGAAGCGAGGGGAGGTTGAAGACGACTAAGCTTTAGAGCACAAGCTCTAGCATGGCCTTCCTAGAAAGCTTCATCTCACACATCAAGACTCGGTTGAGTCGATGTCTCGCCTAAGAATAACTATAGATCTAGCACCAAGGGAGAGGGGAGGAAACTCACCTCATTTCCGGCGTTTCCTCCGTTGCCGGCCATGGATCGCGTTACCCTTCTCCGCGGCATCCTTGCCTTCGTTAGCAGTGTTCTTCCACGGAAATGGCGGAGCTTTTCCTGAAGAATCCGGCTCCGGCGACCCGCGATATCTCCTCTTCCGCTCCCGTCGGTTTGCACAGTGATGGCTCGGCAAGAAGGATCGGATGCGGTGGTTAGGGTTTGGTTTACTCCCTTTTTATATTACATATTAGGCTAAGTCCCTTCCGCCACGTGTCACTCTCTAATTGGACCGCCCAAATTAGGTTTCATTTGAAGTGACCGGTCCAAGGATCACTCAGCACGAATCCCGAGGTCCAGTTCGGTTCGCCTGTACAAGCCGGTGAATCGGCCTGGGCGCAGAAAATGCACAAGTCAAATTCGGTGGGAATCAGCCAGTGATTCCCGTCGATCGGCGAGTATTGGCGGGTCATTCTCGACGAATTCGTCGAGTATCAACAATGATACTCGACGATTTTCCCTTAGTGATACTCGACGATCGGCGGGTATCACCGGGTATTCTCGGCGATCGGTGAGAATCGTCAGGCATTCTCGACGATTTTCCCTTAGCCTACTACAGTTCTGAGTCCGGCGGGTATCGACCACCGATACCCATCGAATCGGCGAGAATCAATCCTCCATTCTCGACGATCGACGAGCATCAACCTCCATTCTCGATGACTTTTACTTAGCCGAGTTCCCTCATCTCGGCTACTGGTTGGGGTATCCTTGAACCCAACCCTACACTTATTCTATGCACCTGACACCTCGCGTCAGTGCACCCCGAGCCCGAGTTGCGTCTCTTGACTCAGAACACGTGCGAGGGGCCTAGCGCGAATTGGGACGTTACAAATCCTATAAACAAAATAAAAAGATTTCGTCCCCGAAATCAGGCTGAGGTCTTGGGGAGTAAAGCATACAGAAAACAAAATATGCTTTTAAATAAAATTACCTGAAGACAACAACTCCGGGTAGCGTCTTTGCATCAAATCCATTGGCTCCCATGTGAATTCCTCCTTCCCATGATTAGACCATATCACTTTTACCAAGGGGACACTTTTGCGGCGCAAGGTTCTTATCTCATTATCAACGATCCGCACCGGCTCTAGTCGCACAGATCTGTCAGACGCCACAGTACCATCAGTTGTGGGGATGTATTGTTCGGGCCGCAACAACGCCTTCCGAAGCGACGATACATGGAACACATCGTGGAGATTCTCTAGCTCGGGCGGTAGCTCCAGCCGGTAGGCCAAAGGGCCAACCCTTTCCAATATGACATAGGGCCCAACATACCGTGGACTGAGCTTCTTCACTCCTCGCACTCGTGACACTCCATGCATCGGCCGGATTTTTAGAAACACCTTATCACCCACTTGAAATTCCACCATACGGTGCCTTGCGTTGTAATACTTCGCCTGCCGACTTTGAGCCTCCAACATGCGATCCCTTATTAGCCTAACCACCGCATCAGTGTCATCTATGTACTCAATTCCCAAAGTCTTCGGGTCTTCATCTTGCACCCAAGACAAGGGGGTCCTACACCTCCTTCCATATAGGGCTTCATGGGGTGCCATGCCAATACTGGCTTGATGGCTTTGTTATAGGAGAATTCCACCAAGGGCAAGAGTCTTTCCCACGGCTCTCCCCTATCTATCACACACAACCTCAACAGATCTTCCAATGTTCGGATTGTCCGCTCAGACTGTCCGTCTGTCTGAGGATGAAATGCGGTACTGAAGGTAAGACGTGAGCCCAAATACGTCTGTACCGCCTTCCACTCCTTGGAGGTGAAATGACCATCACGATCCGAAACTATCGTCTTAGGTACGCCGTGATACCGTACAAATTGTTCCACAAACAGGCATACCAAGACATCCATGTGAGCCTCCTTCTTCATAGGAATGAACCGGGCAACCTTCGTCAGGCGATCAATGATCACCCACACTGAATCATTCCCTGAGCGGGAGCGAGGTAGCCCATGTACGAAGTCCATGGATATATCCTCGAACTTCCATTCGGGGATTAGCAACGACTGCAACAGGCCACCGGGGCTCCTACATTCCGCCTTCACTCTTTGGCAGGCTTCACAATGCGTGACAAAGTACCGGACATCTTTCTTCATCCCTGGCCAACACATCGTCTTTCGTAAGCCGGCGTACATCTTTGAAATTCCTGGGTGCACGGAATATTGAGAGCAATGTGCTTCTCTCATAATATCCTCCCGGATTCTGCCACCTTTGGGAATGTAGAGTAGGCCGCGAAAGTAAACGAGGCCGTCCTTTAGTGTGTATTCGTTGGTAGTCCCGTCTTCGATTAACTTTATTGCCAGGGCCAAAGCCGCATCTAATCCCTTCTCCACTCGGATCCGGTCCCGGATATCACAAACTATGCTCTTGCTGGACAGGTACTCCGTATATTCCGAAGAAGCCTTAAATATTAAGGTGATGTCCATCTCCTCGATCATCCGTGCCAACTCCATGCTCATCAATCGAGATTCTGGGCTCGAGCCGGGTACTTTCCTACTCAACGCATCGGCTACCGAGTTTGCTTTTTCGGGGTGGTAGTTCAAGGTGAACTCATAGTCGCATAGAAACTCTAACCACCGCCGTTGTCTTAAGTTCAATTCCTTCTGGGTATGGACGTACTTCAAATTTTTATGATCCGAGAAGATTTCGCAGTGGACGCCGTATAGATAATGCCTCCATACCTTCAAGGCGAACACCACCGCTCCTAGCTCCAAATCATGCACCGGGTAATTGATTTCATGCTTCTTCAATTGTCTTGAAGCATAAGCAATTACGTGCCCGTGCTGCATCAACACCGCTCCCAACCCCTGATAAGACGCGTCCGTATAAACTTGAAATCCTTCCTTCCCAGACGGAAGGACAAGGATGGGGGCGGAGGTAAGTCTATCCTTCAATTCCTAGAATGCCGCTTCACACTGGGGTGTCCACTCAAATGGCACTCCTTTCTTTGTCAAGGAAGTAAGCGGGAGGGCAATCTTGGAGAATCCTTTTACGAACTTGCGGTAGTATCCGTCAAGTCCAAGAAAACTCCTCACATCGGCCGCCGACTTCAAAGGTGACCACTCCTTCACAGCGCGCACCTTGGCCGGATCCACAGCTAGTCCTGCCCCACTGATTACATGGCCCAAGAAAGCAACTTCCTTAAGCAAGAATTCACACTTGCTAAACTTGGCGAACAGGGCGTGCTCTTTTAGCTTCTCTAGAACTAAGGCCAAATGTCCAGCATGTTCTTCCTCCGTCTTCGAGTAGACTAGGATGTCGTCAATGAACACAATGACGAAGACATCTAGATATGCCTCAAACACTTTATTCATCAAGCTCATGAAAGCCGATGGGGCGTTTGTGAGTCCAAACGGCATCACTGTGAACTCATATAAGCCGTACCTTGAGCTGAAAGCCGTTTTCTGTATATCATCCTCCTGTATTCTCAATTGGTAGTACCCCGAGCGCAAGTCTAACTTGGAGAACCAATGCGCTCCCACCAGTTGGTCGAACAACTCATCGATCCGAGGTAACGGGTAGGTGTTCCGTACTGTCAGTCGGTTGAGTTCCCGATAGTCTATATATAAACGCAGGGTTCCATCTTTCTTCTTGACGAATAGAACAGGGGCTCCCCAAGGCGACGAGCTGGGGCGAACAAACCCTGATTCTACCAACTCCTGCAATTGCACTCTAAACTCCGCAAGTTCTTTTGGGGCCATCCGATAAGGGGTCCTGGAGACAGGCTTAGCTCCTGGTACAAGCTTAATTTGAAAATCCACTTCTCTATGCGGGGGTAACCCTGGCAGTTTCTCGGGAAATACCTCAGGGAAATCCCGTGCTACCCGCACATCCTTCACATCTAACTTCATCTCTTTTAGTTCGAATCGTATCATGTAGACTTCATCCCCTCTCATATGAGCTTTCAAGGTCTGGATCGAGGATAACAAGATTCGTGGTGCGAAATTTATACCTTGGAAGACTACATCAGTATCCCCATGTATCAAATAGATATGCTTCTACGCACAGTCGATTCTCGCATGGTGCCAATCCAGCCACGCCATACCCAAGATGAGGTCGAACTCTGGTATTCTCAAAATTATGGCAGGGGTATCAAAGGTCTTTCCCCCAATGATTATCTCTAACTCAAACATCGCGGTTGCCGTCATCTCAGATCCGTCTAGGAGGCGTACTCTTCGAGCAATACCAGTGAAATATTGCACTCCGTGTATATCTTTGATGAAGTCTTCAGACACGAATGAATGTGAGGCACCGGTATCAAATAATATATAAGCCGGTTTCCCGCCGACCATCACGGTGCCTAAGTGTCATTAATAATACTCAAGCTAGATGTCTAGTATATCTCAAGCAACTAGAGAATATTAATGAAAGAAAAATGACTAATTCGAATCGTACCTGCAATCATCTCTTGAGGGTTCCGCTCTTGAGTCATGTCCAGGGCATACATCTGATCTCGAGCGGGTCCGGGGTTTCTTCCTCGTGGTCCTCGTCCTCGACCACGCACATATCCCCGCCCCCGAGGGGCTGCTGGAGGGAAAGCAAGAGGCGCATCACCAAACAGTTGTGGGCAGTAGCGTCGAATGTGGCCCGGTTGGATGCATTCAAAGCACACCCGTTCCTGCCTTCCGCCGTGTTGCTGAAACTGTGGAGGTGGAGGTAATGCTGGCGATTGTGGAACCGGGCGCTCCTCTCTAAAGTTCTGGGGAAAACGCCCGCCACCCCTCCGATATCCTCTTTCTCTTTTATTGTCAAACCTCCTTCTGTTGCTGGGGCCGGCTTCCATCACGCCCTCTGCTGGCCTCTTACCACTTCCCAAGTGGTCCGCCTCCAATCTCTTCGCCATATCAATAATCTCCGCCAGACTAGAGTCTGCTATAAACAAAAGGGCTTGCCTTAGGGGGTCTCGCAAGCCTTTGTAGAATCTTTTGGCGTACCCTCTATCATCCAGCTCATAGGAGTCAGCGAATCTAGCCAGGTGCTGAAACTCTCGTTGGTACTCTGTCACCGACATGGACCCTTACTTAAGTTACAAAAATCTCTCTTCCAGACCATCCCGAGCGGCCGAGGGGATGAAATGCTCTAAGAAGGCTTCGGAGAATTCGCTCCAACTAATGTCCGTGTACACTTTTCCACGAAAAGTGGAGCCCACGAGGGACTTCCACCACCTTTTGGCGTGCAGCTCTAAGAGTGTCACCACAAGGGTCACCGCCATGTTGTTTGGACATCTTATTCCTGCCAACAACTCTTGTATAGTGTCGAGCCACTCTTCCGTACGCACTGCCGACTCTGTCCCAGTATAAGCGGGAGGGGAGAGAGCTCGGAAAACGCTTAACCAACTAGATCCCGGACCCTGTTGTTGTACAGGTGCCTGCTGAGATTGGGACCTAAAGGCGTCCAGAATAGCTGTGAGCGTCTGCCCCAGCTCTGATTGTTGGAATTGTGTAGGTACGGACGGGGCGGGGGTGCCCCTTACTGGCTCAACATGTGCTGGGATCTACACATAAGGTACAAACCTAGGGTTAGGTTGGCTAATCTAATGGTTAAAGATGGACAACTTAGTGTGAATTACATATGGGCACACCACTGCTTCCGCTAAGTCAGCTTGTCCCCAAACTGACCAATCAAACTGGAGGGGTCTTATGCCCAGAACAGCTGCCTTGCGGTAACACTAGCACTCAGGCTAGCCTGTACCACAGGACGCCTATTATGCCGGCTACCAACAATATCAACAGATAAATGCCAACCCTACGATAATAATATGAAAGTCAAATCCACACCAAGCATAAGTCCATAATATCATAAATAAAGAAGCTACAGCAAGCTTCTAACATCAGAGTACGTAAACAGAATTGCCCCGAAGGGCTACAACAAAATCTCTCTCTTACTCACATCTGTAACCGACGGTAGCGACGGTACCGTCCCTTCAGGCCCTGTCACCCTGACCTGGCTGTCCGTCTGCATAGCCTGCTGCTCCACCTGCGGGGTTTCCTCCTAAAAAGGAAGACGTAGCAACCGTTAGTCAAAAAGACTAAGTGGTTTCACATCCACTCCCCCGACGACTCCTCGGCACCGGGAGAAGAAAGGAACAGGTACAATATATAAATAACAGTAGTACAACAGGTGAAGTGAGTATACATATTATAAGCCGCAACATCAGTAGTGTATAATAAACAAGCTCTTATTTTCAAATCTACGAACTACAGCAGCAAGAGAGTATATAACTAGAACAGTAAGTAACTCAACTTATATGGATGCCCATACAAGCATATAAGTTGAGGGTCGTTCAGCAGAAAGTAACTCATTGTATAGGAGTGCCCATACAAACTTATACGATGAGGGTCTTGTGTATATAATGAAGTGCAATGCTATGTATGCAATGCAATGACACACTCATGCTCAAGCACATGCAATCGCTATGTCGAAACAGACTTATAGTTCCCACTATTCGAGCAGGTAGCTAACCTCTCAGGCATCAACTGTCGTGGCCAAACGGTGACAGTGGAGCGGGCATCTCCACTACTAGGCTGGTATCCACACTACCTGGCCTAGGCCTCCGTACGCCTCCACGCTAGGAACACAACAGCGGAGCTCACATGCGTACTACGACTCAGCGGGTTCTCTCGGGTAAATATGCACCAAGATCCTAGCCCCTGACTTGCCTATGGTATGACACGGAAGGAGCCTCGGAAATGAGCACGAGGACCAAGCCCAACCGTTCACTTGGCACGGAAGGAGCCTCGGGACGTGAACACCGAGGACCAAGCCCAACCGCCCAAGGTCTAACTGTCAACTCCCATCGGTGTGACGATTGGCGAGCCCGTAGACCTGCCACACTATCCTTAACCCGGGATTACGACACCGCGTGTCGACTCACACCACATGCAATTCAGAATTCCGTGGCATGGAAGGAGCCTCGGAGAAAGCACGAGGACCAAGCCTAACCATCCATCAAATACGGAAGGAGCCTCGGGACGTGAACACCGAGGACCAAGCCCAACCGTCCAATTTTATCCAACTCAACCTCATTCCCATTAGTGACGGTCAACACCGCACTTGTCAACTTTCACAATACTACCCGTGGGGAGACGACACTCTAAGCATTGGACTATCCATTCCCTTCCATCAATCCATTACACATCCTGGCCATAGTTTTAATCATTTACAAATCCTTCCAAATGAATTCAACATATTATAGATAATGCGCATAATGGTGATCTACCAAATATAACAAAGCCTTCCATTCACTTAGGATTGATTCATCTCTCGACATAGGAATTCAAGTCCTCAAACATCAATCTTCACATTACCTCGGTGATTAACACAAAAGAATTCACCCAACCTCGAGATGAATCGCAACATCTATTCCATCGAATCCAAGTTCATATTATAATCATCTAGAATGTATGTAATCTGGTCAGCAACTTTGACTGAGGATTCCCGTGGCTACAGGTATCGCCTGAAAACGTGCCACCACTCGTTGGAAAGGTAATTTTAAGGGCTACGACTCTCGTGTTTAGTCAAAAGCCCAGATCTGGTCACATCATACCAGAAATGCAACTCGAAGTCTGCTGCGTACAGGATACAAACTTCCAACCGCAGCGGATTCGAACGGACTTTCCCGTGGCTACAGGTATCGAATGGAAACGTGCAACCACTCGTTGGAAAGGTAATTTCAAGGGCTACAACTTTCGTGTTTAGTCTAAAGCCCAGATACGCCCCCTTCTTGCTTAAAAATAGCCAAGAAGGTCGCTGCGTGCAGAATACAGATTCTGCACGCATCTTGAAGCGAAGTGAATGGCATCCGTTCATCTTCCTCCTCAAGCGATTTTTCCCAAATCGCAGTCAGAAGTTCCTCCACCCTTATTCTCCCTCTTGAGGCCATTTCCTCTTCACGAGACCACCCCTATCATCACCTTGAAGCGAGGGGAGGTTGAAGACGACTAAGCTTTAGAGTACAAGCTCTAGCATGGCCTTCCTAGAAAGCTTCATCTCACACATCAAGACTCGTTTGAGTCGATGTCTCGCCTAAGAATAACTATAGATCTAGCACCAAGGGAGAGGGGAGGAAACTCACCTCATTTCCGGCGTTTCCTCCGTTGCCGGCCATGGATCGCGTTACCCTTCTCCGCGACATCCTTGCCTTCGTTAGCAGTGTTCTTCCACGGAAACGGCGGAGCTTTTCCTCCAGAATCCGGCTCCGGCGACCCGTGATATCTCCTCTTCCGCTCCCGTCGGTTTGCACGGTGACGGCTCGGCAAGAAGGATCGGATGCAGTGGTTAGGGTTTGGTTTACTCCCTTTTTATATTACATATTAGGCTAAGTCCCTTCCGCCACGTGTCATTCTCTAATTGGACCGCCCAAATTAGGTTTCATTTGAAGTGACCGGTCCAAGGATCACTCAGCACGAATCCCGAGGTCCAGTTCGGTTTGCCTGTACAAGCCGGTGAATCGGCCTGAGCGCAGAAAACGCACAAGTCAAATTCGGCGGGAATCAGCTAGTGATTCCCGTCGATCGGCGAGTATTGGCGGGTCATTCTCGACGAATTCGTCGAGTATCAACAATGATACTCGACGATTTTCCCTTATTGATACTCGACGATCGGCGGGTATCACCAGGTATTCTCGGCGATCGGTGAGAATCGTCAAGCATTCTCGACGATTTTCCCTTAGCCTACTGCAGTTCTGAGTCCGGCGGGTATCGGCCACCGATACCCGTCGAATCGGCGAGAATCAATCCTCCATTCTCGACGATCGACGAGCATCAACCTCCATTCTCGATGACTTTTACTTAGCCGAGTTCCCTCATCTCGGCTACTGGTTGGGATATCCTTGAACCCAACCCTACACTTATTCTATGCACCTAACACCTCGCGTCCGTGCACCCCGAGCCCGAGTTGAGTCTCTTGACTCAGAACACGTGCGAGGGGCCTAGCACGAATTGGGACGTTACACAAATTGCTAAAAGCAATCATTGGAACACTTAGGTTCCCAAAACAAAGGCATTTTTTTCATTCCTAAGTGGACATTCATGGGTTCTTTTATGTTATAACGATGATGCACATACATGTGCTCACCACCCCTTAAAAGAATTCGCCCACGAATTCGATTACAAATGACCGGCACCCTAATATGATACAAAATTGTAACACCCCCATCCGTCGTATGACATATAACAGAAGGTCCAGCTTGAACCCGACGCCATATACCACGGACAGTCAGAGGGGTTACAGAATAATACCAAAAACTCAACTACTCGTCCTAATACAGAGCATTCTAGCGGAAGCTTTTAAACAATTAATAGAACCCAAAAACTTGCACAACCATGGTCTGAATGTCCACTAACCAAAACAGGAATGAAATAAAATGAATGCACAAAAGAGTACATGGCCTTATGGCCTTACAAAGTTTCTCTTAACAAGGTAATATCTTACAAACATTGGCTCGCAGGCCGGCCATACATGACAGAAAATAAAAATAGCAGTTCAATTTGGCCTTCGAGGGCCTGCACAGTATCTTAAGCTTCAACCCGCTACTTGGCGCTTGGTTCCACAGCACCTACAAGCAATCATTCCACCGCATGGTGGCAAACAGAGCAACAGTCAGCTAAAGCTGACCAAAATATAACGACCTCGCCCCCTATTTCGGGCGGCGGTGCTCCTTCCCTGCATAACGTTAGCACAGTGAAATAATAAAGTGCATATAAAGACTTTCGCCACAGGTGTAGGCTCGCTCGGCCAAACACCCCGTGCACTCAGGGCACATTCACGGTGAATCCGGTCAATTCCATAGCTTCACCACCATCCTTAGGATGGCAAGAAATGTGAGCATTTTTGATTCCTTCCGACCATAGTCCAAGGCTCCCGACTATGCCAACGACCAGTTCCACTTTGGGGCCTCTAGCACTGAACCACATAGCCCAGGTCTGTATCCACCCGCCCATTGCTTACGCCGCCTAGTCACTTTAAGACGTACGCGTGGGCCAAGCTTCACCCGGATCCTAAATCATTTCCAAACATCACATAACCCAGTTATGTTCAAGGTTGACTCCCCGACCGCCAAGTTAGCAGAATTACGTTTCCGCCCAGTTTTCCGGGTGCGCCTTGGAGTTAATCTCCAAGGATCCCTGCCGTAATCTACTGTGTAGAAACCCGAAAACAACGCACAGAGTCTTTTCCGGCTATTCATGCAATGCAACATTACCGATCCAGATGAACACGTCTGGGTAGGTTTCACACATAATTCCTATGCCCGTAATTCGATTCCGGACTCTAAACAAGGGGGACTTTACATATCTACCCCAAGGAACACCGCACACTCACCGCACACTCGCGGGAGCGGGTTTTCCCATGCAAAGGAAGAAAAGCTTCAAGTGCTCGATCGAGTTGAAAATCGTTACCCTTGAAGTCCGCTTCGGCGCTATGAAAAACTAGTCGGATGGAAAGCTTCGCAAAGGAATTCTCTCCACGGATCCGGTCTCGATTCTCAGATTGGTGCTCCGATGCTCTGCCGGCGGCCGGATTCCTCCCTTCCTTCTTCCTTGATCTCTTCTCTCTCTAACTTCTTAGAAAGAGGGATTTAAAAATGGAATGAGGAATTAAACCTCTAATCCCGGACTAAACACAAGCAGGAACTCATCTGGGCCGTTGGATCTTATTTAAAAAATGAATGGCTCAGATTAGCCTGAAATCTTTAATCTTGGGCCGAACACAGCTTTGCACACGGTCGTGTTCCAGGCTGTGTGCCTCGATCCAGCCACACAAATCGAGCACAGAAAAGGACACGGGTTGGGACACGCTCGTGTCCCAACCTGACACGCCCGTGTCGGGTCATCGACATGCCCGTGACTAGAGGCCGTGTCACCAATAACCGCCACACCAACCGTCACGTCGCTTGATTGACATGGGTGACGACATGACCGTGTCAACCAGTACACGGCCGTGTCCGACAGTCGACACAAAACCCAAAATATTACGGAGAACTACACGGACATGTGACATGCCCGTTCCCATGCCGTGTGCACTGACACGCCCTGGGACATGACCGTGTCCCAGGCCGTGTCCTTCACTGGACGACCCGAGCATGACACGGCCGTGTGACACGCCTGTGTCATAGGCCATATTCACCCTACCAAGATCCAAACTTGGTACAAACACCGCCCGCTTTAACTCTAAATTTCAGGGTGTTACAGATGATCAGTAGGCTCATATTTATGGATACTTGGAGAATGCAGGCGTGCTTTCTGTGATTTCTTCTGTCTCCTCCATTCTCCTCGGTCCTCACTCAGGAGTTCTACAATGATCTCAGAGATCTCGCTCACACAACTTGGTAGAGGTGTGTAGTCCTATATCTAGGCTGAAGTAGTGACAATACTCCACTCAGACCTTGGGAGGAAGTATGTTTGGACGCCCAACTCTCTATACCTCGACATCGTGGAGTCCTTTAGAATAACTCAGATATGGAGAGAGATGAAAAAGGTTCTCTAAAAGATGGGGTTAGATCTGATTTACTCTAAAGGGGGAGGGGGGGTGAATAAAGTAATTAAAACTGTGGCTGTTTTTAGTTTTATCAGAGTAGAAAATAGGTGATACTAATAATATAGAAAGAAATGAAAAATAGGTTAAACTATTCTATCTATCACAGCACAACATGAACAGAAAGAAAATGAGCACACACAAACAACACAAGAATTTTATAGTGGTTCCCCAACTGGGTATATCCACTCTTCTACCTCCTTGGTAGGAATCCACTATCAAGTTTTGATCAGGTGACTGTTATCATAATATCTATTTGCAGGGAGATATAACAACCCTTTAGACTTTTGATCAGGTGCCCAAAAACCAATCTAAGTCTTTTGATTAGTAGACTTGACAACTAAGTGGTTAACTTTTGAAGGGAGTTAAAACCCTTTTACAGGAGGTGAGAGGAGGTGATGGTGTCTTCTCTTTCTCTAATCAACAGAGAAGACTAGTGGAGGTGACTAGTGGAGGTTTTAACTTTTGAAGGGAGTTAAAACCCTTTTACAGGAGGTGAGAGGAGGTGATGGTGTCTTCTCTTTCTCTAATCAACAAAGAAGACTAGAATCTTCCATCCCAAACCTTTTTATCAGCTCCTTAACATACTTAGATTGGGATATGAAGATGCCATCAGGAGTCTGCTTCACTTGGAGACCAAGGAAGTAGGAGAGCTCACCCATGCTACTCATCTCAAACTATGAATGCATAAGGTTGGAGAACCTTTTGCATAGTTTGGGATATGTAGAGCCAAATATAATGTCATCTACATATATTTGTACTAACAAGATTTTATTATGATGATGCTTGAAAAAAACATCCTATCTACTATGCCTCTAGAAAATTTATGCTCTAAGAGAAAGCTAGCTAAGGTTTCATACAAAGCTCTTGGAGCTTGCTTTAGACCACAGAGAGCCTTATGCAATTTGAAAACATAGGAGGGATAAGTTGAAGAGATAAAACCTAGTGGTTGTTTCACATAGACCTCTTCTTTAAGTTCACCATATAGGAATGCACTCTTTACATTCATTTGATAAACTGTGAACCTTTTGTAGGCAGCATAGGCTAAAAATATCCTGATTGCTTCAAGCCTTGCAATAGGTGTAAATGTTTGGTCATAGTCTATGCCTTCCTCTTGTCTGTATCCTTTAGCAACTAGTCTGGCTTTGTTCCTTATGATAGTACCTTGAGCATCTAGTTTGTTTCTAAATACCCATTTAGTTCAAATGACCGGGTAGTCTTTGGGTCTTGGAACTAAATCCCAAACTCTACATATCTTAAACTTGTTGAGCTCCTCTTGTATTGCAATGATCCAGTGTGGATCTTGCTCAGCATATTTAATGGATTGGAGCTCAGATTGTGATATGAAGCAGGAATGCATCATGTCCTGGTGGAGTTGATGCCTTGTCTGCACACCCACTGACAAGTCTCCAATCACTTGAGATATAGGGTGATCTCTAAGTGTGACTATCTCAATAGGAGGAGCTGGTTGATCAACAGCTTGGGGAGCTAATTCCTCTTGTGGAATTAAGTTAGCTATTGTTGGCTCTTTATAGAACTCAGTGTCTTCATCTTCACTTTCTTCAGCAACATGTGGAGAAGGCTGTGTAATAGCCTCATTGGTGAGGGTCAACTCATCCAACTTCTCACACAAGTTAGGTACCTGCAAAGTTTCACTAGTAGAAGCTATCTTCTCCTTATAAAATATATTAGTCTCACCAAATGAAATATGAATAGACTCTTCCATTTTCATTATTGATTTATTATATACCCTATATGCCTTGCTTACTTGGGAATATCCAAGGAAAATTCCAATTTCAACCTTGGCTTCAAACTTTATAATGTATTTCTTGTTATTGTTATGAATGTAACAAATGAAACCAAAAACTCTGAAATAGTCTACTTTAGGTTTCTTCCCTTTGAGTAGTTCATAGGGGGTCTTGCCCTTGAGCTTGTGTATCAAACTTCTAGGAGTAGAGAAGCAATGTCTGATACCTTCCTTCTCATAGAATTCTTACATGGGAAGAGACTCAAACTCAGTACCATGATCACTTCTGATCAATGCAACTGGAGTAGAGTACTCAATCCTTATGCTCTTAAGAAAATCTGTAAGAACCTTGAAGTTATCTGACTTGCTTCTCAAGAAGAACACCCAAGTGTACCTTGAGAAGTCATCAATAATTACTAAGGTATAAGACTTCCCTCCTTGGCTCTGTATAGCAATGGGTCCAAAAAGATCCATATGGACAAGTACAGTATCCCTGGTGAATCACTCTTATTAAGTGACTTAAAAACAATTTTTAGTTTTCTTTCCTAACTGACAAGCCCTGCAAAGGCTTTCCTTCTTATAGGGGTAAGAAGGCAATCCCCTAACAAGGTTGGCCCTAGATAGTTTAGCAATGTTTTTTAGGTTTACATGTCCTAATCTCCTATGCCAAAGATATTTATTATTACTAGTTTGGTTAAACAGGCAAATTTCAGTTTTAGCTGACTTAAAAATAACTATATAGATATTTCCTACTCTAGTGCCAGTTAAAACTACTTGGTTATCAACAAAAGTAATAATACAGGAAGTTTTGTTAAATGATACCTGAAACCTTTCATCACATAACTGACTTATGGATATAAGGTCGTGCTTCAGTCCATTTACATATGCAACCTTCCTAAAGGTGATTGCTCTAATTTTGACCTTTCCATATCCTTCAGTCTGGCCACAATTGGAATCACCAAATATTACTTTGGGTCCTAGCTTTGACTTATAGTTGATTAGGTTGTCCTTGTTTCCAGTCATATGCTTTGAACAACCGCTATCTAGATACCACTCTTGCTCTATGGTGGGATAGCCTTTAACCTGCAACAAATCAGATTAGTTATTCTTAACCCAGGTTACCTTGCATCCTTGTAGATTTACATAATTAAAACTGGAAATATATGAATATTTAGGTAGATTTTTGTGACTTAAGGGGTGATATCTTTTGGGTGGAATTATCCATTGGTTAAAGGGATTAATGTTTTGCCTTGGTTGATTAAAAATCCTGTTGGAGTTAAAATTTCTGTTATTATAAGCTGGGGTCGACGAAATCTGGTATGTTCATCGATCTGAGGTCGAGGAACGGGGATGAGTTCGTCGAACTCCACTCAGAGAATGAAGGTATTCATTTTCTGGGCCCCAATTTCATCGATCTCTGCTCGACGAACCATACTGGTTTCGTCGATCGCAGTTCAGAGAATAGTTATAGTAAAAGTTTGCGTTCGGAGTTGGTCGACTTGAGTTCGACGAACTATACATATTTCGTCGATCTGTTCGACGAAATCTGCTGAACATTGTTCTGGTTATAATTTTTCTTACTCTTTTTCTTTTTGTTATTCTTGTGTTTAGATTTTGTTTGATTAACATTATTATCTTCTATTTTCTCTTTACCTTTTTCAGAAACAAATTTTATAGGGATTGTCAAGATATTTTTCTGAATCAGTGGGGGTTTGCTTGATGAAGCACCTAAGCCAACCTTGCCATTGAGTCTGGCATTCACTGTGCTTGTGATGCTCATCAGCTTGATACTTCTCCCATTCAGGGATTCTTCAAGTTGCCTAGCCTCAGATAATTCTGTATTTAATTTAATGATTTGTTCATTTGCTAGAGTGATTTCAACCTTTAACTTATTATTTTTTTAAAGTAGGTTTTCTTGTTCATTTAGTTTCTCTCTAAGTTGCTTAATTTCTTGTTCAGAATTTATTAAATCAATACACAAAGATTTGAATTCTATTCTAAAATTTTCAGAATTAAAATCAAAAGAAGAAAATACCTAATCCTCTTCAGATAGAGGTTCTTCAGTGTCTGATTGGTCAGCTTCAGATTGGGTGCTTGATGCATCAATGGCCATCAAGCATATTTCCTTGGCCTTTGCTTCCTCTTTATCTTCATTGGAGCCTTGACAACCAAGTGGTTAACTTTTGAAGGGAGTTAAAACCCTTTTATAAGAGGTGAGAGGAGGTGATGGTGTCTTCTCTTTCTCTAATCAACAGAGAAGACTAGTGGATCTTGATGTTGACAAAGCTCACCCTGAGATGTTGAATGGTTCAGGAAGACTGGAAGCTTTGCTTCATGGTGTAGGTCTTCAGCCTTGTCTAAAAGAAAACCTGGAACTTTTTGACTGAATCAAGATGAGTTGTCCTTGAATGTTCCTGGAGGAGAAGGTTAAAGAAGACTCTTGATTGAGAATAGTTGTTCTTCTTCAGTCTTCAGAAATGATAAGGGAGAAAACAGAAATTCTTCTGCACTGGAAGAGAGATCTCGATGTTCAGTATATTTTCAGTACTCTGGGTTCTCTTCTCTGTTATTGTATATTGAAAAGAGAGAGGATCTCTTTTATATTCTGTAGTCAGAGTTTCTCCTTTGAATTTTGAATTGCTGGCATTAATTGTTGAAAGATATGGAGAATACAAACAGCTGGAATATTTACTTAAATGAGTTTCCCCAACTATCCCTAATAAAATAAGCAAGTAATTATCTTGATTTAATCCATAATTAATGCTGCCAATAATGGCTATATTCAGGAGAATATGAGCATTAATTACTCAGGAATATTACTGCTAAATAATATAGAAAGTAGGGGAAAGAATAAGGGAAACTTCTCATTCTGGCTCGGGAAAGAAACTGTCGACCTCTGAACGGAATTCGTCGACCGAAATTCCAAGTTCGTCGACCTGAGAATTCCTGTTCGTTGACCTGAGCTCTGCGAATTGCATACAGAGAATGACTTGCCAATTCTGCACTCTGAGTTCGTCGAGCTGAGAATCTGTCTGAAAGAATTGATCGTTGACCTGAGCTCGAATATCGTCGAGCTCAGCTCAGAGAAATAACTATGAGTTCGTCGATCTGAGATCAATGATCATCGAGCTGTGTTTGAAGAACTTCGAACTGAACATTTTGTTCTCTGAATCTTCTAAGTCCGAGTCTTCTGAGGTCCACTACTGGCTGGTCCATGAAGGTTGAACTTAAAGACTATCCTAAACTCTAGGACTACAGAACTTGACCCTGGCTATACAATGTGGGTCAGACTCAACATAATTTAGTGAACCTTGCCCAAATCCAACTAGGGATCCAACATTCTCAACGGTGTGGAGGGGCGTTCAGATCTCATCACTTCGGTGGATACACTCACTTCCGATGCCTGCATCATCCAGGATGTCCTACGTCACTCTCTCATGTTCAAGGCTGGGGACACCAAGAAAATCATGGCCCAGTTATTAATGGTGATATACTATATCGTGGCTAAGAAAACCTTCATTGTATCAGATCTAATCCTCTCCATGATGCGCTACACCTTTCGCCTCAAATACCGCGACCGCCAGCAGGTGAACACATTGCCTTTGGGTGGTGTGATCCAGAGCATCTTGGTGGAGAAGTACCCGACCATCGGCTGGTCGACGTACCCTATAGATAGCTACCCTCTAGCCTACAATGTAAGTGAGATTCCTACTTCCTCATGGGCGTGGACACCTGTACCACAACCACCGTTACATCGTACCAGGTCCCTCAGGGAAACCAGTAGGGACATCTACGATATGGTGGAGGATCAGGGCTGGGAGATCAGGCAAACGACGAGAGAAGTAAAGGGAATGAAGAGGATGCTCAAGAAGATAATGAGCAAGTTCAACATTTCTTCTACTTCTTTAGAGGAGTAGCTTTCTTCATTTTATTTATGCATATTTTATTTTATAATAAAGCTGGTTAACCTAACTATCAATTATAGAATAAGCTTTATTTTTATTGATTAGATATGTGTCTAGACCTCTGCTTATCATGACTATTATTGTTTCTCTTACTCTCGTGAGACTATCTATCATGTTAGTTCAAAATACAGAATAATGAAAGTGAAGAGATAGATCTAACTGTACTCTAGAGGGGGGGGGGGGTGGGGGGTGGGTTGGGGTGAATAGAGTATATTAAAAACTTTAGTTTATCTTTATAGCGGTTTTAAAAATAAGTGATATATATAGATAAATAAAATTCACAGCACACAAAATAAAAAGTAACAAACCCAGAAGACGCATGGATTTTATAGTAGTTCCCCATAAAATCTGGGCACATCTACTCTTCTACCACCCTGGTAGGAATCCATTAAAAGGTTTTTGATCAGGTGCCCTGCCACCAGAAGATATATTTTCTAAGAGAGATCTAGCAACCCTTTGGGCTTTTGACCAGGTAACAAAAAATTAAACCTAAGTCTTTTGATTAGGTGACTTATGAACCAAGTGTTAACTTTTGAAGGGAGTTAGAACCCTGCACATAGTTATAGAATAAACTAAAGGAGTTAGATGTTGTCTTATCTGTCAAGAGTCTCTCAGAAGACTTAATGGATGATGTGGAAAAAATCTCCCCCTGATTTGAATAGAGATTGTGATCAAGGGAGAAGACTTTTCTTCAGGGTGTAGGCCTTCGTGTATGCTTATACGCTCCAGTAGATATTTCAGACAAATATAAATTAGGATGTCTCTTAAGAAGAGTCTGAAGCAGAATATTTGTATATCTCAAAATCCCTGTGTGTATATATATATATACTGTCAGGGAGGAATTCAATATTTGAAAAAATCCATTCTTGAAATTTTTGAAGAATCCCTTGAGAATTTGTAACTGCCTAGGAATAAATTAGATTTAAAATTCTGTTATAAATCTATATTTAATGCTGCCTTAAACGGCTATATTCATTAAAATATTTAGCATTAAATATCAGAGTTTCAGTTACCAAATATTTGAAACCATTCTGCTTTCTATTGATATAGAAACTGCCAGATCGTGGAACTCAATAAGGATTTTGTCAAACTAAGCATGGGTTTCGTCGAACTGATCTTTTATAAACTAAGCTTTTACTTTCATCGAGCTGAGCTCTGCGTTCGTCGAACTGAGCTCAAAGTTTGTCGAACTGAGCTCAGAGTTTGAGATCTGGATTGGTCGAACTGAGTTCTGAGTTTGTTGAACTGAGTTCAGAGTTTGTCGAACTGAGCATCTCTGGAAAGACTTCTGAAACAACTCTAGAAATAAAATATGACCCTAGTCTATACAAGTTGGGTCAAAATAAAAATCCTAATAGTAATCCTAGCCCAAATAAGTAAAAAGGAGTTTCAACAATCTCCTCCTATTTGAGCGAGGATACTATCAAACAAGAAAAACACACAACATAAATTATCTAGTAGAATCATAAATATTCAGTAGATATAAAAAGTTTTGGAAAGTTAAAACAATAAGTTTCAAAAGCAAAATCAAAATTAGGAATCCTTCTAAGATGCATCAGATGAAGGATCTGAAGAAGACTTCTTAAAAATCAGTTGTCTTGTTGGATCATTAGACTCTCTTTTGCTCAACATCAGATATTGTGAACTAATAATCTTCTGAGAAGAGACTGTGGGAACAATAGCTTTTGAATGCAAGCTCATATATTCATCAACATTAAACATGCTTTTCTTATGATATCTGTCCAATTCATGTTGCCTGTATAAAGACATAGTAGTAAACTAAGAGGTATCCTTACCTTCAGTTCTTGTCTTCCTTATCTGAGAAATTGCAACTTGTTCTTTGAACATAGCCATTCTGTACACAGGATCCAACTCTGGTTCAATTAAGGAGAAGCTGGCCTGTCTTGGCTAGAAAATTACTGACTGCTCTGTCTGCCATAAGTCCCAGACCTTGTAGGTCTGTCTTGCCTTGTAGGTCTTTCTCTCCTTGACTGAGTTATTCTAGAATAATGAGAAGTAGGACTCTGAGAAGAAGGTGAATTACCTGCAGATCCTACTACTGGAGGAGGAGGAGGACCTCCCTAAGACTTTGGATAAGAACGAAACCTCTTCATTTTCTTCCTTTGTTTCTGCTCATTCTTAGAGTACGTCATCCAAGTTGGATGGCCTGGAGTAAGAGTTATCCCATACAAAATGTAGTAAGGGATATCAGTAGTAGAAGAAGGTTCAGGAGCAACCTTGGCTTGAGCCTATTTCCTGGATTTCCTTTTCTTAGAAGTAGAATTTTATGATTCATCAGAATCTGTAGGATCATCAGACACCTCCTCGGCCTATTCATATAATTCATCAATTTGTTTAACTAGTTTATCTACTTTATCTTCTTCTTCCATATCTCCATTAAACAAATCATCAAAATTGGGCATGGGATATTCATCCCATTTAGGAGGTGAATAAGTCTACTTAGAAATATTCACTATCTCATCAATCATAGTAGTCTGTGGGACTGGATCAACAATCATTATAGTCTGTGAGTCTGAATCAAAACTGGTAGAAATATCTCTTAAAAGCTATTCTAAAACAAAAGCATCAATAGGAGTAGAATAACAAACTATTGCTCTAGAAAGATCCTCTCCAAAATCTGGTAGGCTAGTAATATGACTATGCATCAAATCAAAATCTGATAGTAAAGAATATAAATTAATTGTGGGATTAATGATGAGATCACCAATAGTAATAACTTCTGGAGACTCATCCTCATCTGTCACAAAATCTTTACAGTGAGCTAGACCAGCTAACACTATGATGACTTCAGTCATTTCTGTATCAGGAATTTCAACAATATCAGCTGCTAGAGCTTCTTCATTTGGAGCTTCTTCATCAAGCATCTCCCCCTATCTAGATCAAGGGAAAACTAAATATATGACCCCAAAAGAAGGGACAAAATGGGAAGAGGCAACTTTAGAAGAGAGTTCTGTGATAGAAGCAATTAATAGGAGCCAAAGAATCATCCAAGAGTTTCTTGAGAGTAGGAGTGATGAAATCAATAAGCTGAGTTGCAATAGAAGATAAATCTAGATACATAAACTCAGGTGGATTTTGATTAGATGGAGAGGATGGATTAGAAGTAGAGGGAGTTGATCTGTTAGCACAGTTTGTACATAGAAATGAAGAATGTTGCATAGATGAAGGATTGATGATAGGGGGAATATCAGCAGGAATTGGTTCCCTGATGGGTGAGTTAGGTGGAGATGAATGAGGTGGAGATTAGTGAGGTGGAGATTGTTGGATATTGTATCCACAATAACCTACATTTGTATGAAGTCACCCTTAAACTAAGATGAATTAAGTTGTATTTGATGCCCTGTTTGAGTTATGTGTTTGTAGGATATAATTGCCAAGTGTAGACCAATGTCAGTCTACAATGAGTCACCAAACACAGGACCATACAATATAATCCCTCAGTGTGTGATCCATGGTGTTGACTCATGTTTAGCCTCTCTATTGGGACACACTTCTTTTTCAATCACTAAAGTTATAGGAGAAATACTAGCAGTTGAATTCCTTGAAGAAAGAAAATTTTCAGAAAGCCAAAATTTTTCTAAGTGTTATACTCGAGAAGTACCTATAAGTACTCGAGTAGAATTATAACCAGTTCTCGAGTGAGCTAAGTCTAGTTCTCAAGTAACAGAAGTAGTTCTCGAGAAACCTTAACTTAGTTCTCGAGAAGCTATGCAGCACTCGAGTAAGACTTGCTTCATTCTCGAGTCAACTGAAAAATCTAGATCATAATTTTTCTGTCTAGTACTCGATAAGCTAAGGACATTACTCGAGAAAGCCAAGACCTTGTCTCGAGAATAATAAGTCTAGTAGTCGAGAAGTATAACTTGTTCTCGAGAAGTCCAGTTAGTTCTCGAGAAGTCAGTTTCTATTTCTCGAGTAACAGGAGTTACTTCTCGAGTAGCCAGAAAATTATTTCCAATGTTTTCTCTAAGTCTTGTTCTCGAGAATCTTATACCCTTTTCTTGAAAAACAAAAGTTATTAATCGAGTAGTCTTAATCCACTCGAGAAATGTAATACCGATTTCTAAATTTTTCTTAAGTCCCAACAGACGTAATTTCAAATATTATAAGCATTTGATTGGTCCACGTGATATGCATTTAATGTGATTATGACCGTTAGGTAAGTCCTATTGCTACCACTCGAAGGTCTTATCAAAATTGAACCCTAACAAGAAGAATGTACAAGTTTCTGAATCGTTCTTATATTTCCAAATCGAGAAGCATTGCTACCACTGATTTGTCATCGTCGTCGATCTTGTCTCTCGATCCAGAGATTCAGAACAAGAAGTTTCAACAGATCAAGATTTTCAACATCTCCAGATCTATTCCTTGATCGTGTTGATTATAAAGTTCTCAGATCCAAGGTTTCTCAGATTTCTTCCTCAACTTTTCTGATAAGGGCTGTTTAATTTTTCAAGAAGAAAGAAGCCGAGTTCAACCAGATCTGTAAAGATAAGACAGTTTTTCTGATTATAAATTCATTATATAATTGTAGGAGTTATTCTCCAAGTCTTGTAGGAGTTTTACTCCGAGTTGTAGGAGATATTCTCCGAGTTGTTGTAGGAGTATTTTTGCTCCGAGTTGTAGGAACTTTGTTTCGAGTTGTAGGAACTTTGTTCCGAGTTGTAGGCTTATTTTCAATCCAAGATAATAGTGAAGTAGCCGAGTCTAGCGTGTTGCTAGATCAGTGAGGTGGAGAGTGGACGTACCAAAGATTGGGGAACCACTGTAGATCTTGTGTTCTCTGTGATTTGTTTGATTATTTTTTGCGCTTCATTTGTTCAATTTTTATTCCACAAAAAGACGCAGACCTCACCTATTCACCCCCCTCTAGGTGATTTAGGTAGACAACTAAAAACATCAATTGGTATCAGAGGGATAGGTTGTTCGTAAAAAATGTTAACACCTTGAACAGATCTGCTCCTAGTTATCTTTAAAGGATATAAGCATGAACAGAGCAAAGGATTTTGTGAAGCTTCCTCTATGCACAAAGAATAATTTTACTATGTGGAAAGAGAGGATAAAGTTCTTCATGGAAGCTGTGGATCCAAGAATTTTTTTGATAGTGGAAGAAGGACCTTATGTTCCTATGACCACCTCCACCATTGATTCTACTAAGCAAGTTCTAAAGAAGCTTATGGATCTTGATAAAGATGAGATCGCACTTGTCTCCCTAGACAAGAAAGCCAAGAATATCATCGCAAGTGCAATCGATGATTCTATGTGGCAGAATTTGATTCACTGCCAATCTGCCTAGGAAATATGACAGTCTCTTATCGTCCTGATGGAAGGCACTGAAGAGGTTTGGGATGACAGAAGATCCCTCCTAAACTAGAAATATGAAGCATTCTGACAAGGTCCCAAGGAATTTATTGCAGATACCTTTGAAAGTTTATTCAAGATTGTTAACGGCCTAAGAGTTTATGGCCGGGTCAACACCATTAGAGAACTGAATGACAAGTTCCTTAGATCCCTCACTAAGGAATGGGATAACAAGGTATGTGCTATCCGAGAGTTTTGCAAGCTAGCAGAGACTGACCCGCAAAACCTCTTCGGAAAGCTTATGCCATATGAACAACAAATCAACTCAAGAAAAGCTGAAGAAGTGAAGAGCTGGTCTTCATCCAAGGAGAAGTCTTTCGCTCTAAAGACAGACATCTCAAGGAAGTCAAAAGCTGCATCTCTTGCCCCCGCACAGGAAGAGAGTGAAGAAGAAAGTTCAGAGCTAAGTACCTCAGGCTCAGAATTATCTGAAGGATAGTTTTCTCTTCTTTCAAGGCAGTTTAAGAAATTCTTGAACAAGAAGAAACAATGGAGAGGCAAAGATGCCTAGTCAAGAACATCATATCATAATGGTGATTGTTATAAGAAAGGCTCAAGTAGCCAAGACAGTTATTACTCCAAACAGAACAAACACATTTCTTCTGACATCGTTTGTTATTGTTGCAATAAGCTAGGACACATCATAGCTAACTGCCCTCACAAGAATAAGGAGGGTGGAAAAAGAGAGGAAAAGAAAACTTCTTATAATAAGAAGAAGACTGAAAGAAGCCTGGTAGCAAAGAAGGGCAAGACCCTCAGTGACACAGACTCATTTGAGTCTAGTGATGAGGAGGAAGCCTACTTTGGACTAATGAAACATACAAATGAAGAAGAAGAACCCCAGTTCACTGGGAAGGTAAATTCTCATACCCCTCTCTCTGAATCAGATGCTTCTGACCATGATCATGAGGACTTTTTGTCTGATGATGAATATGAACTCATGATTCAGTACAAAGATTTGATTAAGGCAAATGTCATAGAGTAGCAAGATCTCAAGCTAAGGAGATTAAGTCTCATAAGGTTGAGGAGAGCAATCTGAGGGAGGAAGTCATGATGATGGACTCACTCAGAAAGGACTTCCATAATGCAATGGAAGAATATAATAAGGCTCTCGAACACCTAAACCTGAAGGAGGAGATCATCCAAAAGCTGGAAGAACAACTCACGGTTGAAAAGAAACTTTTTGAAAGTTTCTCCAAGCCCAAGACAGTCCTTCCACTAGTGGCTGAATTCTCTGCTCAGAGTAAAGGTGCTGGCTTAGGCCATGTGGCATCCCCTAGTAAATCTTCTAGGAGAAATAAGGCCCAAAGAAGAAATAAGGCTGTCAAGAAGGCTCTAGCCAAGGAGAAGGGGAAAGCTCCTCAAGAACAAACTCCGTTTAAACAAGGTTATCTTTCCAATGAACGAGTTTGATCTTGACTCGTCCTACGGTCACTTTGGAAGGCTTACTCATGCAGAGCCCAAATCTCGATACCAAGGATGGACCCATCCCCGGAACTTTGGTGAGAGTGTCTTCAAGGAACCTTATGAGGAGATTGCTCTTTAGAGATACGGCCCTTACAATCATGGTCATAACATCAAGAAAGCTCCAAGCGTTAAACCCGTTGTTGAAAAGCCTCCTAAGGAGAAGAAGTCATGTGAATGCCATCACCATGAAGCTTCTACCTCCAAGTCTACTGCCCCTGCTAGACCACACTCTCAAATTGTCAAGCAGGAGAATGTTAGGCAAAGATACAACAGATTTAACTGCTGGTATTGTGGCAAAATCTGTCACTTTGCCATAGATTGATGGTTTAACCACAGAAATTATGTAACTCATCAAGTTAATAATATGGGAAATACCACTCACAATGTTAACACTCGTAGGGGGAGTATGCTAACTAGAGACCAAGGACCCAAATAAGTTTGGGTTCCTAAGGAAACTTGATTCTATTTTTGCAGGAATATCCAAAGGCTACCAAAAATCCAATCTGGTATTTGGACAGTGGATGCTCTCAGCATATGATCGGGACTAGAATCCTACTCCAGAATCATTCTCCAGTCATGAACTGGCCAAAGGTCATCTTTGGAGGTTCTAATAGAGGGATTACAAAAGGCTACAGTATGATTACTAATGGTAGTGTATCCTTTTCCGATGTGGCTTATGTTGAAGGATTGGAACACAATCTTATTAGCATAACCCAGCTCTACGATAAAGGATTCATCGTAGAATTTGAGAGAATTGATTTCAAGAACCACTAAACACCTAGAGGGGGGTGGGGGTGGGGGTGAATAAGTTCAATTCAATAATTTTGAGCAGTTAAAAGTTTAACACAGTACTGCTAATTATACTACATCAATCTCAACACAGATAATCTGCAAACACAGCATAGTACACACAGATTTATAGTGGTTCCCCAATTTATGGGTACATCCACTTTCCTCCTTCGCCTATCTAGCCGTACAGTAGATTCGGCCCAACTCCCTTTTTCTCAAATCCTCAGATCTAACAACTCAGAACCCCAAATGGTTCCTACAACTCAGACTTCTACAAGTCCTACAACTCAGATCCTCAAGATCTTACAGCTCAGATTCTTCCCAAGAACCCTACCTCAGAGTGAGTCCACACTCCTACCACTCAGGAAATCAAGCCCTACCTCAGCCCTTATATTGCAGGCCTACAACTCAGAGAAATTACTCTCCTTCACCCATATCTATGAATAGATCTTACATACAATAGAAAAGGTATATTGTAAAATCTTCACCCAGATATATATATAGAGAGAGGTGAAGTCTTCCAGACCAGATCTTGAATGATCTGTCTTCTTATGATCATTACTACAAAGGATCTGATCTAACCTCACTTAGTGTACAACCCCGTGTTCGTCGAGTGGATTCATATGGGCAAGCAAGCCAGCCCCGACCCGCGCTAGTATAAGCGAGTGGATGGTCCCAGAGGAGCGGTTCGCTCTCCTCAGGGCCTGAGAGGTCACCTGGGTGAGTCAGCCCCGGCCCGCGCCTACCTGGGCGAGTCAGCCCCGGCCCGCGCCTACCCCGACCCGCGCCTCCTAGGTGGGTCAGCCCCGGCCTTGCCTCCTAGGCTGGTTAGCCCTGGCCCACATCTGCTAGGCGAGTCAGCCCCGGTCCACACCTCCTAGGCGTGTCCGCCCCAGCTTGCTCCCGCCCAGTGGGGTTGCGAGTTGACTTGGAGGCTAGGAAATCCTTCTCTGTAGGGACCAGAGGCCAAATTACCAGGATGACCCTGTCATGGGGGGAAAATATCCTTCTCGAAAAACAGAGTTGCGCTGTTAGCAAACCCAGTCAGGCTGCACATAGCTACCCAGAATAGCGGAGGTTGGCTTTTAGAAGACCACTTTCAGAAAACTATAAATAGGACCCAAAGTGTACCTCAAAGGGCATGCTTACTTGTCTCCCAGCCTTCTAGCGCTTTCTGAGGTACCTTATCCCAACACTTGGCTAAGGAGGGGAATCACTCAGTGATCTTCCGGGTGTGTGGCGGGTCCTCCGCGTCGGGCCCTTGGGTCAGTCCTTTTTTCTTTTTCCTTGTCTTTCTGCTTGCAGGAGAGAAGTAGGTGCGCGATCACCCCTTACCGAAGGGTGAACTCCACAGAGACTGGTTTTCTGGTTTCAAAATTCTGGTGCGGTGAGCATGGAGCGTGGTCAGTACAGAAAATCTTCAGCAGGCTTGATGATGGGAGAATTAGGAGAAGGATCTGATAGGTCCGACTTGCCACCCCCTCCCCCTCTCGCCACGGTGGCAATATTCGAGGACTTCAGGAAAGAAGTACTCGGCTTGGTCTGATTCACACTCGGCGTGTGTTCCGAGTGCTCGACTCCATCAATCCCGGTTCTCGCAGTTCTAGCTCTTGGCAAGGACGACCCTCGGCAGGCAAGATGGAAAGGAGGTTGCGAAGGAAGGGAGAGGCAGTGAGCTCCCCGGGCAGGTGTTCTTCCCCGGCTCGGCAAGTGGCGGTAGTTCGGCGAGATTGGCGTGCGAGACCCCCCAGCCTGCTGAGTAGGGGGAAGCAGCCCCTTTAGCGAGCTAGTTTCCTCTGCTCCAATTCTAAAGGGGTTCAGGGAGCCCGAGATGTCCTACTACACCGGGAAGGGAGACTCGATCCAGCATGTCCAGTTGTTTGAGGACGTGGTCTCGATCCGAAAAATGTCGGATGGATTCATGTGCAGGCTCTTCACCATCACCCTCAAAGAAAAGGCAAGAGAGTCATTCCACCAGCTGCCGGACAACTCAATTTACTGCTTCGAGGATCTACGCCGGGGGTTCATGCTGAGGTTCACCACCTCCAAGAGGAGGAAGAAGGAGTCAGAGTCCCTGTTCCACATCAAGCAGGGGGTGAAAGAGACCTTGGGGTGCTACGTCGATCACTTCAAAGAGGAGGTCACCCAAGTCCAAGAGATGCTGGGGCATACCCTGATGATGGCCTTCACCCTGGGGCTACAACAGGGTTTCTTTCGAATGGAGTTGAAGAGGGTGCCGCCCCTTTCCTACGAGGAACTGATGGAGAGGGCGACAAGAGAAGTCGACGTGGAGGCGTCGAACCCGGAGTTTGCCCGGAAGTTATCCAGATCGGATACAGAGGAGGAAAGGCCCCGAGGGGGTAGAGGTCAGGAGGAGAGGAGAGATGGACCCTGGTAGAGGAAGCAGCTGCAGTAGCCGCAGCGGCAGCAGCCAAGGTGGGGGCATCAGGAACCAAACCATCGGTTGGGTTTGAGTCCGGAGTGGCAAGATCAAGGGCCGAGGAGAAGCGGAGATAACCGTCAGGGAGGCCAGGGCCAGTTCTATCCCCCCGGTGGGAGGCAATTCTAAAGGCCACCTCTCCCCGACTAGGAGCAGGCTATGGCTATAGCCATGGGGGAGAGGAGGAGAGCAGGGGTGGAGCTTCCCTACTGTGACTTCCATCGGGAGGAAGGGCATGCCACGGCCACGTGCCTTGAGTTTCTCGAGATGAGAGGAAACAGGGAGCAACGACAACAACAAGACCGCTAGGGGTTGCGGATCGACGAGGTCCTACCTCGGGCATAGGATGATAGATATGAAGACCGGGCATATGTGGGGACCCGAGGAGGGATCAGAGTGATCCATATGGGCATGGAGGTCGAGGCTTCCCATAAGGCAAGTCTCCATACTATGTACTGTAGGAGCGTTGGATCCACATCCTAGATCCCTCCCCCAAAAGAGAAGATCACCTTCTCAATCAAGGATATGCCGGGTCTTGAGGATCCCTTTTGCGATGCATTGGTCATCCAGACAGCCATCAAGAATTTCACTGTTTCCCGGATCCTCATCGACCATGGGAGCTCAATCAACGTCATCTTCAAGAAGGCCTTTAACGCGAAGAAGGTGGAGGCCAGGAGGGTGCTGGCCTCAGATGGGCCCCTGTTTGGCTTCTCGGGGGAGAGTAAGGAGGTCAAAAGAGGAGTGGGACTCCATGTATCTCTAGGGGGACAGTCCTGTACCTACAGGTTCGTCATCGTGGACTCCCCCAGTAGCTACAATGCCATCTTCGGGAGGCCCCTCATTAGCGCCTTCCGCTGCGTCCCCTCATCCTTCCACTAGTGCCTGAAGTTCAATGCCGAGGGCATCCAGGTTGGGGTCTGTGGAGACCCCAAGGTGGCGAGGGAGTGCTAGGTCACCTCCGTAAACTCCATCTCCTGGCAGGAGGGGGCTTAGGAGATAGAATGGAGGATGGAGGATGTCACAACCCGCATTTTCTCCGAATTAAGAATTATCAGAGTAAGAGAAAACACGTGTCATGATGCCACGTCAAGCAGGGGATAACTGCTGACGCTCAGGCAAAACCACCTACCAACTTAATGAAAGAAAATCATGTGATTAATGATTAGAAAATCAGTTATATTTTAGAGGCCGTATCCCCCGGCTTAGTGGATCACCTAGTCCAAAAAAGAAAACTATATTTAAACGCTGCGGAAAGAAAATACTTTATCAGGTTTGACATCCTAAGGAGCATATAAGGGTCCCAAGAGAACCACTCATGCTATGCAAGACCCTACATTTAATTTATATAATATAAAAGAAAACGGTCTTTATACGTGATTTGGAAAATAGTGATTACGTTTTATAAAACATGCTGATCATGAGCTTTATTTATAATAATAATTATAGTTTAAAAATAACTAGCAACCTAGCATAAAACCTTCTCAGGGCAAGTAGACTATCTCCAGAAAATGGTAGCAGCATAAGTAAATATATCCAGTACAAAGGTAACAACTACCAGTGGGCGCCAACAACCTGACACGAACCCACTGACACACATGTATGTCTATAAGAAAGTACTGAAAAACTACCTCACCAACACGGCAAACGGAACTCCAAAGACCAAGATTCCACCAACACCACCACTGCAAACTAGCCACCCAACTGGCTACGGCTCAGAACCTGGGGTATTCCAAAATAAAACAGAATACCTCAGCAAGCTAAACAAAGTAAAACTGCATGAAAGAGTCAACCAAAAGGGGAAAAGTACCTGAAAAACATGCAGTAGAAAGAGCCACAACTGTCCAAAACAGGACAACAAGAAAAGCACTACGTGCGAGAAAACAGCAACAACCCGGCCCAGGAACAACATCCTGAAGGGCCTACTAGGCTACCAAGAGCCCAAAGTGCTGCAAACTACCAAGGAAGAAACTTCTAACACCCTAAACTGTGGGAGGTGGTAGTAGCAAAAACAAACAACGAGGAACCGGATTGGAGGCAAACTCAGTCCCCCCATCCACCATGTCCAAGTCAACAAGCTCGAGGGTCTACACGTGAAAGCACAAGGGACCTTCCACCCACATGCCCAGCCCATACCTGGAGCAAGAAAAACACGAGTGGCCTTGGCTAAATTACACAACTCCACCCCCATAAAGAGCTACAAACCACCACTACTACCCACGACCCACGATTCGGCCATTAGGAAAGAGAAACATGGCCGACAAGGAAATTACAAATATAAACAAGGAATTCACTCGGGAACGTAAATCGAGGAAAGAGAAAAAGAAAGTGTTGAAATGACTCAACACGACGTGGCGCTGGGTCCTCTCGACACCGCATTGAGTGAGCTTCACTCACTCAACGTGCCACGCAAAGCGAACTATCACAACAATAATTCTTACATTACTACCTTAACACTACACAAAACACTCATGCCCACCTAACCCGCGCATCGACGCCAGCTAAATACGGGTGCCGAAAAAAAAAGAAATATTCAGAGCGCACGATCAGTGTCGCACGACCAGTGGTCGTGCGCACTCATTGGCTGGTGATCGTGCGAAGTGAACCTGGGAAACCTGACAGAAAACTTAGCATAAGCGTACGATCAGTGTCGCACGACCAGTGGTCGTGCGCACTGTTGCCAGCGCTCGTGCGATTGCCGAGACAGAGTTTTGGAAAATAAAAAGACAGCCGCGCACGAACAGAGGCACACGACCAGTGGTCGTGCGCCCTAATGGTTGATGACCGTGCGCGGTTAACCTGTACCGTTGGGATTTCCCGGACGACACCGGAACGCGCACACGATCCACGCAACTACAGTAGCAGTAGGAAACTACCAACGACGCGCGCCACTACCATTCAAACTATGACTAATCATTCGAGACGGAAAATAGGAGATAAAACGATAGAAACAATAGGCTTTAAAACAAAAGAAAACAACTTGGCAAGGGCAAGAATACCACTTGCCTCGATTTCCAGTGAAGCTTGGTCGGCTTTTCCTCCTCTTCACGCTGCACTAGAAAGAGCAGCACCAAAAACTCACCTAACAAGCAAATCCGAACTTTAATGGCGGAAACCTCAAAAACCAAAAATTCCAATCCCCCTAAAACTCCACGAAAATCGAATTTCTTACCGTAGGAATGAAGGTCTCGACGAGAGCAATCCGAATCCACTCTCGGAATCGAATTCCGTCCACAATCGCTCCGGGAATCGGCGGTGGAAGGCAAGGCTCGGCGGTTTCCCGTTTCCTCTCGTACAGGGGCGGCGGTTTCAAGTGGGGAAGATGATGATCGAGCTTAAATTTCTATCATATATATATATATTAATATATAATAATATAATTAATTACAAAATTACATAAAGCACCAAAACGACGCGAAAACCGAACTACCTCGGAATTCGACGAAATTCGCACCGTAGCTAAATACCCACGCTACGAACACAACGGCGAAGTCGAAATTAATTTTCGACGAACAGAACTCAAGTTATACCCAAATAAAGCCAAACACCAACATCCCCCCGAGAGGCCACATCGGGTCACCCAAAACGACTCGGCTTGCTAGGGAGATCTTGCCAACAGGCTACAGAATAGGGCACTCAGTTCTAAGGAGCTAAACCACACTCCACAAATGGCACAAGCCACGGAAACGCGTCATCGTAACGCCAAACGAGAATAAAAATAAACGCAGAAAAATCGGGGGCGTTACAGTCACTCCCCCTAAAAGAAAGTTTCGTCCCGAAACTTTACGCACAACACTCCTACTAAAGAAGGAAAAGTAACCAATAGGAGTTACAAGAAGGGAAACATACCGATCAAATCAGGGAAACAGGTGAGGGTAAGCCCTCCTCATGGCCGACCCTAGCTCCCAAGTCGCGCTCTCCAAATCCTGATTTTTCCACAGAACTTTCACCATCGGTATGGACTTCTTTCGCAGCACTCGCTCCTGAGTATCCAAAATACGAACCGGCACCTCAACAAAAGAGAGGTTGGGCTCCAACTGAGGCACAACGTCCAAGACCTGCCCACTACTGCGCATACACTTCCGCAATTGGCAAACATGAAAAACATTATGAACTCTAGGGAAGTTTGCTGGCAAACCCAATCTATAAGCTGACACGCCAATCCGTTCCAAAATCTCGAACGGGCCCACATACCTTGGGTCTAACTTCCGATTCTTACCAAACCTCTTTACACCCACCAATGGGGAAACCTTAAGAAATACAAGGTCCCCTACAGAGAACTCCAAAGCAGACCTACGCCGATTGGCGTTCTTTTCGTACCTCTCCTGAGCTATACGAAGCTTCTCCCGAATAAGCTTCACGGCGACTTCCATATCCTCCAGCGCATCAGGACCCAACAACGGCCTCTCACCAGCCTCGGCCCAAAACAACGGAGTCCTACAGCGCCTCCCATACAAGGCTTCGAACGGAGCCATCTGCAAACTTTCCTGATAACTGTTGTTGTAAGCAAATTCCATAAGTCGCAGCCGCTCATCCCACGCTCCGCCGTGGTCTAAAATATAGCATCGGATCATATCCTCAACAATCTGATTCACCGGCTCCGTCTGCCCATTGGTCTGTGGGTGGTACGCAGTAGAATATCTCAGATCCGTACCCAAACCCTCCTGCATACTCTGCCAAAAACGAGAAGTAAACCGGGAGTCTCGATCAGAAATGATGCTAACCGGCACACCGTGGAGTCGGATGACTTCATTCAAGTACAACTCTGCTATCTTCTTCATCGGGTAATCAATCTTATAAGGCACGAAGTGAGCACACTTCGTCAATCTATCCACTATAACCCAAACAGAATCAAATCCCCTCGGAGATTTTGGTAAGCCCGTAATGAAGTCCATAGATATACTCTCTCACTTCCAAGTCAGGATCTCTAACGGGGTCAACTTGCCACCAGGCCTTCCATGATCGGCCTTCACGCGCTTGTAAATGTGGCACTCAGCAACAAATCGGGCTATATCACCTTTCATGCCATACCACCAGGCAATTTGCCTTAAGTCACGGTACATCTTCGTAGATCCTGGATGATAGGCAACGCTGGATCCATGAGCCTCTCTGCAAATCATACCTCTAATATCCCCAATGGCGGGGATGCAAAACCTGCCGCGGTACTTCAAAGTACCCGCATCATCGATAGCAAAATCTGGCAACTCTCCCTTCTCTGTCCGGATGAATAGGTGCAACAGATCCGGGTCGTCCTTCTGGTGCAGTCTGGTCAAAGAAATCCAGGACGGCTCTGCCACTGACAAACTACTCTGCAAACCACAGCATCCCACTGAAATATCCATAAGGAGGAACTCCTCAACTAACCGATCGGCGGAGAGATTAAAGATCTTTCCCGTCTTTCGGCTCAGGGCGTCGGCCACCACATTGGCCTTGCCCGGATGATACTGGATCTCTACATCATAATCAGCCACATACTCTAGCCACTGCCGCTGGCGCAGATTCAACTCCTTCTGCGAGAACACATAATTCAGGCTCTTGTGGTCAGTGAAGATCTTGCACTGAGCCCCATAAAGTAGGTGTCTCCACAGCTTCAACGCATAAATAACCGCTGCGAACTCAAGATCATGCATAGGATAATTCTTCTCATGAGTCTTCAGCTGCCTTGACCCATAGGCAATCACCTTCCCAACCTGCATTAATACGCATCCCAGACCTACAAGCGAAGCATCCACATATACATCATAATCCACACCCTCAATAGGTAGGGTCAGAACGGGGGCAGTGCACAATCTCTTCTTTAGCTCCAGAAAAGCCTCCTCGCACTTTTCTCTCCAAACAAAAGCCACATTCTTCTGAGTCAGCTTGGTCAACGGTGCAGCTAGGGAAGAGAAACCCTCCACAAATCTTCTGTAATATCCAGCCAACCCTAAGAAACTCCTGATCTCCTTAGGCGTACTCGGCCTACTCCAATCCATCACTGCTGCAATCTTTTCTAGATCGACCGAGATCCCTTCCTTGCTCACCACGTGGCCTAGAAAAGAAACCTGAGGCAACCAAAATTCGCACTTGCTCAACTTGGCGAATAACTTGTGGTTCCTCAACTCTGATAGGACCAAACGCAAATGCTGCTCATGCTCCTCAGCACTACGAGAATAAACTAACACGTCATCAATGAAGACCACAACGAACTTGTCGAGGAAATCCTTGAACACCCTGTTCATCATATCCATGAAGGCTGATGGTGCGTTGGTCAGACCAAACGACATCACCAAAAACTCAAAGTGTCCATGCCTCGATCTAAACGCAGTCCGTGGAATATCCGCCTCACGGATCCTGAGCTGATGATAACCATAACGTAGATCGATCTTGGAGAACACCGTGCTACCGCGCAACTGGTCAAATAAATCATCGATCCTCAGCAGAGGGTACCTGTTCTTAATAGTGACCTTGTTCAATTCTCTATAGTCGATGCAAAGCCGCATCGACCCATCTTTCTTCTTTACAAACAAAACAGGAGCACCCCAAGGCGACGAACTCTGCCTGATAAAAACTTTAGCCAACAGCTCATCCAACTGACCTCGCAACTCCTCTAACTCACGAGGGGCCATCCGGTACGGCGCCTTAGCAATAGGACGCGTACCCGGCTCCAAATCGATTATAAACTCAACATCCCGCTCGGGAGGAAGACCAGGAAGGTCATCAGGAAAAACATCGGCGAAACCACAAACAATAGGAATCTCCTCCAAGCGTGGTACGCTAACAGCGGTTTCAACCGCCGAGACTAAACAAGCACAACAACCAGAAAGAAACAACCTCTGAGCACATACCGCAGAGATGACAGGAGAATCCTGACACGGATCAGCATACACGCTGTCGGGCTGACCGTCGTCCCTGATGAAGTCCAAGCGCTTTCCTTTGCACTGAATGACTGCATCATACCTAGAGAGCCAGTCCATGCCCAGAATAACATCGAAGTCCTCCAGATCAATCATCTTCAGGTCCGCCTTCGCAAGAAAGTTCCCCAACAAAATAGGGCAATCCAAAATGCCCAAATCTGACAACACAGATTCACCAGAGGGAAACTTGACATGGAAGGAATCCCGAACACGATCTAAGGTCAACCGATGTCGCTCCACAAAGGCTCTAGCCACGAACGAGTGGGTAGCGCCGGAGTCAAACAGAACACGCGCCGAGCGGTTCTTCACCTTAAATTTCCTTATAGGAACACACAGACTAAGGAACTACCACCACAATACCGCAAACACACAAGCAAAATAAAACTACCAGGCTAGAAAAACAACAAACGACTAACCTGAGATGACCTGGGTCGAAGCCTGAGCCTCCTCGAAAGAGATCACGTTCAGCTTCCCCTTTCCCTTGTCCACACGCTGAGGTGGAGGTAAAGCCTGTAACGGAACTGCAGGAAGAGCTGGCTGAAACTGAGGACACCTCGACTTGATGTGTCCCTTCTGCCCACACTGAAAGCAGACTTTATCCTTGGTCCAACACTGGGCCGCATCATGGCCGGATCGCTTGCAAACGGAACAGGAGACATCTCTCCTAGGAGCACCCTGAATCGCATAAACCTGCTCCTTCCTCTGAGCTGCTGCCTTCTTGAAACATTTCTCGGCAGGGTGGCCTGACCGGCCACAGAAGCTGCACTCCACCTTGCCCCTCTTTCCCGGAGCCGCACCGGGTACCTGGGGTTTCTTCTCCTCCACCGACTTTCTCTTGTCCAACCTCATTTGCTGGCCTCTGCTCTTCGCGGTCTCAATAGCCTCCACCTTCAGAGCAGCCTCTACTACACCTGCATAAGTCTCTGACCCATAAGCACTGGTCAACTGCTGCACCTCGCTCCTCAAACCACCGAGAAATCGCTTAACTCGATCAGCCTCAACGCTGACCAATCCAGGGGCAAAACGGCTCAACTTGCTGAACTCTATCTCATACTCACCCACCGTGAGTTGCCTTTGCTTTAGATGGAGTAAGTCGTTCATGAGGCGGTCACGCTCGACCGAGGGTAAGAACTTCCTCAACAACATCTCCTTAAACACCTCCCAAGAGCATCCGGCTACCAAGCTCTCCTTCTCTCTCAGCCACCAACTCTTAGCCAAACCTTTAAGCTGATAGGCGGCTATCATCATCCTCTGATCATCTGCAATCCCTGAATACGAGAACATCTCCTCCATGGAGATCAGCCAGTCGTCTATCACCATGAAATCTGCCTTCCCATCATAAGTGGGAGGACTCAGCCTCTGAAACTGCGAGATGAAGGCCATCTCTGCTGGCACCACCACTGGAGGTCTCAAGGGTGCAGGAGGAGGAGGAACAGCTAACCCCCCCGCAGGGACTTGCACACCCTGAGTCTGACCTGCCACAACCGCCACCAAAGACTGAATCTGGGCTCGCACCTCCTCCAACTGTCTGCCCAAGGAATCGTTACTCTGACGCAGACTCTCGATCACCGCATCGTTCTGAGCCCCAGATGACTCACCCTCAGACAGGGGAGTCGATCGAGTCGCAGGACGCCTTTCCATTCTAAAATCATAACAACACAAATTATACCCTACTACAACGTCTAGAACCAAATGCAAGTACAGACAATACATATATAGATATAGACTTAAAGCTGCTAAACTTGCTCTGAGAGTTTATCTTATTAACAAAATTTAGATGTTATGCCCTAACCTAGGATGGTTAACCACCACCTTACTAACTCTTGTGCCTAGATCGGGAATGCATGACTTTTATATTAATTTGAAAACTTATGTGTGTACATATGTCATCCTGTCAGTCTTTAGCACGGCACGTTGTGCTTATGCAATGTTATGATATGCATGTTTGTGTTATGCATTCTAAAAAGGCCCTAATGCATGTTATGAGCGGCGTACACATGAAAATGTTATGCATCCCATACTACATAACATTCTCATGCAACGAAAAAGAAAATGTGCTAGTCGCAGCTATGTGATGAGGTTATGCATCCCATACTACATAACCCTCACATATTGCCCCTATGGTGGATCCATATACGAACACATATTATGCATCCCATACTATATAATATGCCCCGTATACTTCATGTTATGCTATGAGTGTAGTGTTCGTGCTTTTGCCAAGACGTGCTGATGATATATCGGTGTGTGAATGACATGATGCTGAACTACTAAAAAACAAACCAAGGAAGGTTGCTCAACTAACTTGTCAAGCAACCTCCCTCTGATACCAACTATCACAACCCACATTTTCTCCGAATTAAGAATTATCAGAGTAAGAGAAAACACGCGTCATGATGCCACGTCAAGCAGGGGATAACTGCTGACGCTCAGGCAAAACCACCTACCAACTTAATGAAAGAAAATCATGTGATTAATGATTAGAAAATCAGTTATATTTTAGAGGCCGTATCCCCCGGCTTAGTGGATCACCTAGTCCAAAAAAGAAAACTATATTTAAACGCTGCGGAAAGAAAATACTTTATCAGGGTTGACATCCTAAGGAACACATAAGGGTCCTAAGAGAACCACTCATACTATGCAAGACCCTACATTTAATTTATATAATATAAAAGAAAACGGTCTTTATACATAATTTGGAAAATAGTGATTACGTTTTATAAAACATGCTGATCATGAGCTTTATTTATAATAATAATTATAGTTTAAAAATAACTAGCAACCTAGCATAAAACCTTCTCAGGGCAAGTAGACTATCTCCAGAAAACGGTAGCAGCATAAGTAAATATATCCAGTACAAAGGTAACAACTACCAGTGGGCGCCAACAACCTGACACGAACCCACTGACACACATGTATTTCTGTAAGAAAGTACTGAAAAACTACCTCACCAACACGGCAAACGGAACTCCAAAGACCAAGAGTCCACCAACACCACCACTGCAAACTAGCCACCCAACTGGCTACGGCTCAGAACCTGGGGTATTCCAAAATAAAACAGAATACCTCAACAAGCTAAACAAAGTAAAACTGCATGAAAGAGTCAACCAAAAGGAGAAAAGTACCTGAAAAACATGCAGTAGAAAGATCCACAACTGTCCAAAACAGGACAACAAGAAAAGCACTACGTGCGAGAAAACAGCAACAACCCGGCCCAGGAACAACATCCTGAAGGGCCTACTAGGCTACCAAGAGCCCAAAGTGCTGCAAACTAACAAGGAAGAAACTTCTAACACCCTAAACTATGGGAGGTGGTAGTAGCAAAAACAAACAACGAGGAACCGGATTGGAGGCAAACTCAGTCCCCCCATCCACCATGTCCAAGTCAACAAGCTCGAGGGTCTACACGTGAAAGTACAAGGGACCTTCCACCCACATGCCCAGCCCATACTTGGAGCAAGAAAAACACGAGTGGCCTTGGCTAAATTACACAACTCCACCCCCATAAAGAGCTACAAACCACCACTACTACCCACGACCCACGATTCGGCCATTAGGAAAGAGAAACATGGCCGACAAGGAAATTACAAATATAAACAAGGAATTCACTCGGGAACGTAAATCGAGGAATGAGAAAAAGAAAGTGTTGAAATGACTCAACACGACGTGGCGCTGGGTCCTCTCGACACCGCATTGAGTGAGCTTCACTCACTCAACGTACCACGCAAAGCGAACTATCACAACAATAATTCTTACATTACTACCTTAACACTACACAAAACACTCATGCCCACCTAACCCGCGTATCGACGCCAGCTAAATACGGGTGCCGAAAAAAAAAGAAATATTCAGAGCGCACGATTAGTGTCTCATGACTAGTGGTCGTGCGCACTCATCGGCTGGTGATCATGCGAAGTGAACCTGGGAAACCTGACAGAAAACTTAGCATAAGCGTACGATCAGTGTCGCACGACCAGTGGTCGTGCGCACTGTTGCCAGCGCTCGTGCGATTGCCGAGACAGAGTTTTGGAAAATAAAAAGACAGCCGCGCACGAACAGAGGCACACGACCAGTGGTCGTGCGCCCTAATGGTTGATGACCGTGCGCGGTTAACCTGTACCGTTGGGATTTCCCGGACGACACCGGAACGCGCACACGATCCACGCAACTACAGTAGCAGTAGGAAACTACCAACGACGCGCGCCACTACCATTCAAACTATGACTAATCATTCGAGACGGAAAATAGGAGATAAAACGATAGAAACAATAGGCTTTAAAACTAAAGAAAACAACTTGGCAAGGGCAAGAATACCACTTGCCTCGATTTCCGGTGAAGCTTGGTCGGCTTTCCCTCCTCTTCACGCTGCACTAGAAAGAGCAGCACCAAAAACTCACCTAACAAGCAAATCCGAAATTTAATGGCGGAAACCTCAAAAACCAAAAATTCCAATCCCCCTAAAACTCCACGAAAATCGAATTTCTTATCGTAGGAATGAAGGTCTCGACGAGAGCAATCCGAATCCACTCTCGGAATCGAATTCCATCCATAAACGCTCCGGGAATCTGCGGTGGAAGGCAAGGCTCGGCGGTTTCCCGTTTCCTCTCGTATAGGAACGGCGGTTTCAAGTGGGGAAGATGATGATCGGGCTTAAATTTCTATCCTATATATATATATTAATATATAATAATATAATTAATTACAAAATTACATAAAGCACCAAAACGACGCGAAAACCGAACTACCTCGGAATTCGACGAAATTCGCACTGTAGCTAAATACCCACGCTACGAACACAACGGCGAAGTCGAAATTAATTTTCGACGAACAGAACTCGAGTTATACCCAAATAAAGCCAAACACCAACATCCCCCCGAGAGGCCACACCGGGTCACCCAAAACGACTCGGCTTGCTAGGGAGATCTTGCCAACAGGCTACAGAATAGGGCACTCAGTTCTAAGGAGCTAAACCACACTCCACAAATGGCACAAGCCACGGAAACGCGTCATCGTAACGCCAAACGAGAATAAAAATAAACACAGAAAAATCGGGGGCGTTACAGAGGAGGCGGGGAAGGAGGTCGACAGGGAGGAGATGGAGGTAGAGGAATGTCGCACCCAGGTGGAGGTGGCGAAAGAAATTCAGGGGTCGACCGAGGCAATAGTCGTGGAGGAGGCTGGAGAGGAAGTCCCTGCCCCGAGAGGTGCGTTGAAGAATGGGGGGAGCAGTCCTGCCTGGAAGCAACAGAGGATATGGTGGAGATGGAGGTTCTAACCCTGGGAGTCAGGGTGGAGAAGGTTCATGTCAGTGTGGGGCTGACCCTGGAGGCCCATGGCTGGATGCTGGAGTGCATCCAGAAGAACGTGGACATCCTCACCTAGAGCGTCGCGGAGATGCTTGGGATCGATGCCGACGTGGCCTGCCATTGCCTCAACCTAAATCTGGAAGCTTGCCCCATCCAGCAAAAGAAGAGATCCACTGCGGATAGGTTGGCCGAGCCTATCAGGGAGGAGGTAGCCAAGCTTCTCAAGGCTGGCTTTGTATCTGAAATCCAATACCTCGACTGGGTCTCTAATATAGTAATGGTTAAATAAGGAGACGGCCAATGGCGTATGTGTGTTGACTTTTCTTTACTTAATAAATCATGTCCCAAGGATTGTTACCCCCAGCCTTGGATCGACGCGCTGGTTGATTCAGCCGTCGGTTTCCCTGTAATGACTTTTCTAGATGCATTTTCTGGTTAACAGCAGGTCAGAGTGCACCCTCCCGACGTCAAAGATGTTTCCTTCATCACTGGGGATGGGTACTACTGCTATAAAATGATGCCCTTCGGGCTAAATAACGCAGGAGCAACCTATCAAAAAATGATGGACAGGGTCTTTTGAGAGCAGAAGGGAAGGAACCTGGAGGTATATATGGATGACCTCATGATTAAGAGTCGGGATGTTGACTCTCACCTTCAAGATTTGGTGGAAACCTTCGCCACCCTACGCAAGTAAAAGATGAGGCTGAACCTCCTGAAGTGTGTCTTCGGAGCAAGCAGGGGCAATTTCCTAGGCCATCTCCTCACCCCAGTAGGTGTAGAGCCCAATCCTGATAAGGTCCGAGCAATCATGGAGCTAGGATCGCCTCGGAATGCTAAGGAGGTGCAGCGGTTGATGGGGAAGCTGACAGGGTTGAGCAGGTTCCTCTCCCGGGCTGGAGAGAAGTGCTCTCCCTTCTTCAAGACTTTGAGGGGAGGCTAGAAGTTCGAGTAGACTTCGGAGTACGAGGAGGCATTCCGGGCCCTGAAGAGGCAGTTGACTCAGGCCCCCCTGCTCCAAGGGCCAAAGGAAGGGGAGGACTTATCTCTGTACCTCAGGGTCGGAACAGAGGTCCTGAGCTCCGTCCTGGTTCGAGAAGAGGGGAAGAAGAAGCTCCCCATATATTATGTAAGTCGGGTGTTGAGGAAGGCCGATCTCCGCTATCCTATCTTGGAAAAGTTGGACTTTGCTCTAGTCATCTCGGCTCGGAGGCTCCGACCTTACTTCCAGGTACACTCGATCTGAGCGGTGACTGACCACTCCCTTTGCAACATCTTCGAGGGGGTGGAGCATTCAGGCAGATTGGCTAAGTGGTCGGTGGAGTTGAGCGAATTCAATATCTCCTTCATCCCTCGCCTCTCGATCAAGGTTCAGGCCATGGCCGATTTTCTGGCTAACTACGTGGTCGAGGTGGCAGAGACAGAACTCACTTGCCCCGTTCCTTGGAAGGTGATGGTTGACGGTGCTTCCGATAGGCATTCCCTGGGGGTAGGGGTGATCCTGGAAATCCCTCAGGGAACGAGGATCGAGCAAACGGTGGTGGTGCACTTTCCCATCACCAATAATCAGGCCTAGTATGAGGCCGTAATCGCAGGGCTCCGCCTAGCCAGGGAGCTAGGGGTGCATGATGTGGAAGCCCTCACTAACTCCATGGTGGTGGCCTCCCATATCAACGGGGAGTTAGAGGCAAGGGAGCCAACTCTACAACTAAACTTTACAAAGGTAAAGGGGGTCATCGGCACGTTCCAGACTTTCTCCATCTGGCACGTGCCCAGGGAGGAGAACGATCAGGTGGATCAACTGGCGAAGCATGGTCCCCGAGTGGGGGGTATCATCACCGACCTGTTCCACCCTTCTATCGATGAGGGAGAGCTGATGGACGTAGACCAGCACCCCTCGTGGATGGATCCGTTCGTAATCTTCCTCTCTACTGGAGAATATCCCGAAGGGATGGAAAAGAAGAAATTCAAGTATAAGCTGACATATTATCTCATGCGAGATGGGAAGCTGTACCAGAAGACCCTCTCGGGATTGTTGGCGCATTGCGTGGCTGAGAGAGAAGTTCCGAGGATCTTGGAGGAAATCCACTCCGGAGAGTGTGGGAGCCACTCTAGGAGTCGGACCCTGGAAGGAAGAATCATAAGACTGGGGTACTTCTGGCCGACCTTGAGCCATGACGCCACGGAGTTCGCAAGGAAGTATAGCAAGTGCAAGTTGTTCGCCCCCCTCCAACTACAGTCAGCTCAATGCCTCAGGAGCATCACAGCACCCTGGCCCTTTGCAATATGGTGATTGGACCTGGTAGGGCCTTCCCTCAGGCCAGCGGGCAGAGGAGATTCTTGTTGGTCATGATTGACTATTTTTCCAAGTGGTTAAGAGTCAAGGCATTGTCCAAGGTGACCTCCCAGGTCATCAGGAACTTCGTTTGGGGAGAAATTGTCTACCGTCATGGGTTGCCCCAGGTCATTATCACGGACAACGAGCCTCAGTTTGCTAGCGCCGAATTCATCAGCTTTTATGAGTAGCTCAGTATAGATATCTGGTTCGCTTCGATTCATCACCCCAGGAGTAACGGGCAGGTGGAGGCGGCAAACAAGATCATTATAAACCTCCTCAAGAAGAAGGTGGAGAACTTGAGGGGCAGCTGGGTGGAGCAATTCCCTTCGGTCCTCTGGGCTCTTAGGACCACACCCAAAACTACCACAGGAGAGACCCCCTTCAAGCTCTCCCATGGTTGCGAGACAGTACTCCCAGTAGAGTTCGAAGTCTGGACGCCTTGGGTAGTCGAGGCAGGGGAAGATAGGGAAGAATGGAAAGCCGAGAATGAGGAAGAACTGCGGCTCTCCCTCGATATGGTGGAAGAACTGCGCGACCTCTCCGCCATCCGATAGGAGGAGGCGAAAAGAAGGATGGCTAGGTACTTCGACAAGCATGTCAGGGTCAAGCAGTTTGCAGAAGGGGACTTGGTCCTGTGAAAGGTGGATATTGCAGGGAGGTCAGCCGCCGCGGGGAAACTCAACCCCAATTGGGAAGACCCATACATAGTACAGGAAGAGCTGAGATTAGGAGGATATCGCCTCTAGAATGTGGAGGGAGAGAACCTAAGTCTCACCTAGAGTGGTGACGACTTAAAATGTTTTTTCCCCTGAGTCATATAAGTGGCATCCCATTTTTTAATAAAGCTTCTTTTGATGTACTTGTGCCCCTGCCATGAATAGTGCAAATGTGAGTCTACCCAAACCTCATGTAGATCCTGCTGCCAAGATCTCACTCAGTTAGCAGGGTTGGATGTCACTCGGAGGAGTCTACCCAGACCCCGAGCAGATCCCAATTCCAGGCTCTCATCAAGCTGGCAAGGCTGGATATCACTCGGAGGAGTCTACCCAGACCCAGAGCAAATCCCGCTGGTAGGCTCTCACTCAGCTAGCAGGACTGGATGTCACTCAGAGGAGTCTACCCAGACTCTGATCAGATCTCGCTTCCAGGCTCTCACTCAGCTGGCAGGGCTGGATGTCAATTTGAGGAGTCTACCCAGATACCGCTGTCAGGATTTCACTCAGCTGTCAGGGCTGGATGTCACTCGCAGAACCCAGACCCCGAGCAGATCCTGCTGTCAGGCTCTCATCAAGCTGGCAGGGCTGGATATCACTCAGAGGAGTCTACCCAGACCTAGAGCAGATCCCGCTGCCAGGCTCTCGCTCAGCTGGCAGGGCTGGATGTCACTCAAAGGAGTCTACCCAGGCCCCAAGCAGATCCCACTTCCAGGCTCTCACTCGTCTGGTAGGGCTGGATGTCACTTAGAGGAGTCTACCCAGACCCCGAGCAGATCCTGCTGCCAGGCTCTCACTTAGCTGACAGGGCTTGATATCACTCGGAGGAGTCTACCCAGACCCCGAGCAGATCCCGCTGCCAGGCTCTCACTCAGCTGACAGGACTGGATGTCACTCAGAGGAGTCTACCCAGACCCCAAACAGATTTCGCTGCCAGGCTCTCAATCAGCTTGCAATGTTGGATGTCACTCGGAGGAGTCTACCAATACCCCTAGCAGATCTCGCTGTCAGGCTCTCATCAAGATGGCAGGTCTGGATGTAAATCGGAAGAGTCTACCCAGACCCCAAGAAGATCCCGCTGCCACGCTCCCACTTAGCTGGAAGGGCTAGATGTCACTCAGATGAGTCTACCCAGACCCCGAGAAAATCCCGCTACCAGGATCTCATCAAACTGGCAGGGCTGGATGTCACTTAGAGGAGTCTACCCAGACCCTGAGAAGATCACGCTGCCAGGCTCTCACTCAGCTGGCAGGGCAGGATGTCAATTGGAGGAGTCTACCCAGACCCCGAGCAGATCTCGCTGCCAGGCTCTCATCAAGCTGGCAGGGCTGGATGTCACTCGAAGGAGTCTACCCAGACCCCGAGCAGATCTACTGCCAAGCTCTCACTTAGCTGGCAGGGCTAGATGTCACTCAGAGGAGTCTACCTAGACCCCGAGCAGATCCCGCTACCAAGCTCTCATCAAGCTGGCAGGGCTGGATGTCACTAGGAGGAGTCTACCAAGACCTCGAGCAGATCCGCTGTTAAGATTTCACTTAGCTGGTAGAGCTGGATGTCTCTCGGAGGAGTCTACCCAGACCCCAAGCAGATCCCGCTGCAAGGCTCTCATCAAGTTAGCAGGGATGGATGTCACTCGGAGGAGTCTACCCCGACCATAAGCGGATTAAGCTGTCAGTCTCTCACCAAGCTAGCAGGGGCTGGATGTCACTCCAGGAATTCACCCAGAACCCCCTCGCTGTCCGACAAGAGCGAGAAGCCTTGGTGGACGCGGTACTGAAGGTGAGGAGCTAGACGCCTTCATTACAAAGATGAGAATCACAAGATCACCAAGATGACATTAGCGGGCCAGCGGGCTAGAAATGCCGACTCTGGCCTATGGATCGGCGAGCCCCAAGGAAGGGGTCCAGGCGATGAGAGCTCGGCCATGCTGAAACCCCCAGGGGGCAGGCTCGCGCGAAGTTAGGAGGTATGGGCACTAGCTGAGCCCTCTCGCCCGTTCAACACTGCGAATGGTATGGCGAGCCCGGGCGGAGGACACGAATCATCGACTCGCAGTGCGGCTAGCTATGGTGCCTCTCACTTTTAAGCCTAATTAAGAATCTAGAACAAACAGGCAACCTAACTCGCAAGCAACAACGGATTCGAAGAGGCTAAATTAATCGTGAATGCGAGAAGAAAAGAATATTTACATTGTAAAGACAAAATACAGAGTTTTTAGTACATTTGGATCGATCAGAAATTGTCGATATTTACAAAACCCCAGGCCTCGGCTCGCATCCCTGCTGCAGCTAAATGATGTTGGGAGAGGCGCTAACTTCCGGCAAGGCGAGCCCTGGATGGAGAGCCCCCCTATACACGATGGTAGGGGCCGTCTCCCGGCTTCGGTATCGGAAGGAATAATTCTGGTACCACATCGCTCACCGAAAGCTTGACGCCCTCGCTTTTGATCAGGTCGACCCCCCGCAGTGCCTGGAGGGTATACTTCACTGCACCAACAACATTCTTCTGCATCATGACTTCAAGCTGGTACCACTGTATTGCACGAGCTGACAACCGCTACTAGACGGCGGCAGAGCGGCCGCTCCAGTCTCTAACTCGCCTACCCACACCTTCAGCTCTTGCTTCTCCTGCTCAAGGGTGGCGATCTCAATGCCCAGCCGGCAGGCAATCACCGCGTCCTGCGAAAAGGAGGGTCACTGGGATAATCTTAAAGGTAAAAAACGGAAGACTAGTGCGAGTCGAGAAACTTACAACCCCCCAGGTACTGAGCGAGGGAGGCCTCGGCTGCGTTGGCTCGCCTTCGCTGGTCATCTGCCTCCTCCTGAGCAAGCTTGTGAGCCGCCTCCTTCTCATCAATCAGTTTCTTGAGCGAGGGGGCGTTCTTCTCTATCCGGAGGCATCGCCGGCCAACCATATGGGCCAGCTCAAGGCTGTGGAGCTAGGCCCGCTCACTTTCGTTGATCAGCACCCGCGTAGCCTCCTCGTCATAGAAAGTGGCATCCTCCCGTGCATAAAGGCCGAATGAGAGGTTATAATCCTCTCCGCCGATATTATCCTGCTCCAGCCAACTCGGCAACAACGAGGAGATGAAGACCCGGTTCGTCTCCTTGTCCCATTGGAGTAGAGGGACGCCGAGCTCATCCGCAAGCCCCTCACCGTAGCAAAAATTACGGTGCCCTCTTGGCACTGGCTTTGCGGCGGGCTGAGCCCCTTCTCGAGGCTCCGAGGTGCCAGCCTCCCCGGTGATAGATCTATCGGCCGGAGGGGACACGAGGGCGAGATCCCTAGATAGTTGGCCCACTGGGGCCTTTCCTTTCTCGCGAGCCGAGGGAGGCGCGCCGCCCACTTTCTTCGGTTTATTGGGCAGTGGCGGAGCCTGAGGTTGCTCGCGATTGGGTCACTTTGGGGCTGTTGGGACCGTGACCTCGTGGTGAGCGGAGGCCGCCTCCTCGGCCCGTGCAAGCTCGCTGGAAGCAAGCCGCACGCTCTCGTAAGGGGTGTGTAAGGGAATGTCGCACCCGCCTGCGAGAAGGATAAGGATTAGAACAAGTAAAGGACGGATAGAAAGGTGGGAGCGCGAATCACTTACCTTCCCTGGGCGGGACAGGGACGAGGTCTTCCAGATTCCTGCAGAGGCAAGCAACTTCAAAGTTATTCCCGGCAAAGAACCTGAACAGCTCCGCTTCATGGCCCCCCAGGCTAGGGGGTGGTAGCTCACCTCGCTAAGTTGTACCCGCGAGAAGGCAATGTTGCCAAAATCCCCTTTGACGAAAAAGAACTTTTTGAGCCAGTTGTGGTTTTTATTAACGGTGTCCCGCACCTTGACCAGGCTGCCGGCGAAGTAGGCGGTCCCATCTTTGTTTGCCCGGAAGGAGAACAGCTTGCGGAATACCGCGAGGCTGAACTCAATCCTCTCCTCTAACACGAAGCAGGCGAACCCGACCACTACCACGATGGAGTTAGGGGTCATCTGCCTGGGGACAACCCCAAAATACTTAAAAATTTGGCGAACTTCCGGCCATATGGGTAGTCGGAGGCCTGCCTCGAAGTGAGGCATGGGGAACGCGAGTTCATCGACGGAAAGTTTGTTTATCCGCTCCCCCTTCCCGGGCCGCCTCGCCAAAAAACCCGGCAGAACGAAATTGCCAATGGTATCCAAGAACTCTCACTCGGTAATAATGGCAGAGGGGAAGTCGTGCTCGGAAAAGGTCCAAGCACACTTGCTCCTCCAATCCACCTCGCCACTAACGCCACCCATCTAGCAGGAATTTCACCGAGCGGGACAAAGAGTTTCTTGCAGGGGGGCTAAGAAGGAGAGGAAGTATTAAATGTGGTAGGTAAGGAGGAAGTCGGAAGGGCCTATTTATAGAATTGAAAAAGGCGGGAAAATATTTTGCCGGCGGGAAAAGTGCAGATAGAAAATTTAGCCCCGACGTTTCGACTTCCGAACCCGACCCGGGTTCTCATCAGCCCACCGGTAGGCCACGAGAAGTTACCGGCCACGTACCACCCTCACCCACATCCGCATAAGAGAAGAGCGGCCGCGAGGCGGGCCTGCCTTGATCAGCGTGCGAGTCACCAGATGTGCGACCCACGGGCGGCCAGCTCACCCCCGCTAGAACTATACAATACGGGCTAGGCGAGTTGGCTCAGCAACGCCAAGCCCGCTTGAAGAAGAGCCGGCCGAGCCAGAGCATCTCACCCGCACCCCCTGCAGGGATCGAGGCATCAACACAGTTAAAAGAAAAGTGCATCAAATACTTGCCTGTGGGCAGGCGAGGGTGGTCCTAAATTATTATAGACCTTCAATTGTTCCCAACAAAGAGTTCACCATGCAAAGCATTTCGGTCTTTGTACACAGAGATGATCAGGACCCGGCGGTTCACAGTGGGGGAGGGGGCAGGCGGCTAAATACTGGATCCACTTCCACCTATCTCCCCTCCTCGTGCCAAATCGGGGCAGTACGTGAGGATAGTGCTACTCGAGGACTGCCGACAGCTCCCGTTGGGTCAGATTGACCTGCTCCGAGGCATGCCTTAGTCGCTCCTCGGCTTGCGTAAGGTGTACACCCGGGGAGGTCACCCCATCCTTGTTAGCCGGACGTCTCACTACTTCCAAGGCTGCAAGTCGCTCCTCCGCCTCGGCCTTGTCCTTCTCCACACTACTGAAGACCTTCTGTAGCAACAACATGTGCTTCTGAAATAGTTGCACCACCTGCTTCTTCATCTTCTTAGCATCTAGCGGGTCCCCCAGATACTCTGAGATATGGTCCATGTCGGGGGGAGGCGAATACCCCTCTCTCATCTTGACGTCAGAAGAGGATATCGCGTTATAACCTGCAGAGATAAGATTAGAAGAAGCCAGCAATGGTAAGCGGGCTAAAGCAAAAGGTTCACCTGGGGTTGGCACGTCGCCCACACCACCAGTTGTACGAGAGGTGCCCGGCCGATCCTGGAAGGGTTCCCCTCCAAGAATAGCGAAAGGTTTCCCCATACCATGGGGCCTTGGCGACAGAGGTGTTAAAGGAGGGATTTGCGCCTGGGACGAGGGACTAGCAACTCGATCAGTCACCACCAGGGTGGAACTCCCAGGTTCTCCCCTATCTGGTCCATCCTCGTAAGGTGTCTCCTACAAAAAGAGAAATTATAAAGCCGAGTGGCGGGTCAGATAGAAGAATCGCATACCTCAAGGATGACTTCGGCCCCGCCGGCCAAGCCAAATGCGGGGTCGTCACGCGCCGGAGATTGCCTAATGATTTTTTCTTTCTTTGGCTTGAAAAGGGGGCCATGCGACCCGCGCACAAACCACGGGCCAGCTTTGAGAGCCATCTCCCGGGTACCCTCCCTCGCAGCCGCCAAGCGAGCCCGCATCTCCTCGGACATAGGCATAGTCCGGCTATGAATCGTGGAGAAGGATAGGATAAGGAGGAATTTTCCCAAAGGTCCGACGGCATATTTATAGCATAAAGGTGGGCCCCCACAAAAAGATTCCCTCCAGATCAGCAGGGCTTTCACCGAACATGTAGGGTTAGATGTTTCTTTCCGAGCTTTGGCAAAGCTCACAAAGAGCGGGGATTATGTACAACCCCGTGTTTGTCGAGTAGATCCAGATGGGCAAGCAAGCCAGCCCCGACCCGCGCCAGTATAAGCGGGCTGATGGTCCCAGAGGAGCAGTTCGCTCTTCTCGGGGCCTGAGAGGTCACCTGGGCTAGTCAGCCCCAACGCGCGCCTACTTGGGCGAGTCAGCCCCAGCCCGCGCCTACCTGGGCGAATCAGCCCCGACCCGCACCTCCTAGGCGGGTCAGCCCTGGCCCACACCTCCTAGGCGGGTCAGCCCCGACCCGCGCCTCCTAGATGAGTTAGCCCCGGCCTGTGCCTCCTAGGCGAGTCCGCTCCAGCTCGCTCTCGCCTAGTGGTGTTGCGAGTTGAATCGGAGGCTAAGAAATCCTTCCCTGTGGGGCCTAGAGGCCAAATTACCGGGATGACCCTGTCAGGTGGGGGCAAATATCCTTCTCAAATAGCAGAGTTGCGCTGTTAGCAGACTCAGTCGGGCTGCACAAAGCTGCCTAGAACAGCGGAGGTTTGCTTTTAGAAGACCACTTTCAGAAAACTATAAATAGGACCCAAGGGGTACCTAAGAGGGCATGCTTACTTGTCTCCTACCCTTCTAGCGCTTTTTGAGGTACCTTAGCCCGACACTTGGCTAAGAAGGGGAAGGACTCAGTGATCTTTTAGGTGTATGGTGGGTCCTCCGCGTCGGGGGCTTGGGTCAATCCTTTGTTCTTTTTTCTTATCTTTCTGCTTGCAGGAGAGAAGTAGGTGTGCGATCACCCCTTCCCCAAGGTTGAACTACATAGAGACAGGTTTTCTGGTTTCAACACTTAGCTTTTTCAAAGCTTCTTGAAAATATAAAATTAAGGTTGATCTTTTTGATAAATTTGAGTCGATCCACGATCTAGTGTCTTTTTCCCTACAGATTTGAATATGTAAACTCTGACAGATCTAATGAGATGCTGTCTACTTTAGAAGTTCTTCTTTCTTTTTATTATTTGTGTTTTTTTTTTGTTTTTTGATAGAACATCTCCTTATATAAATCCCTTCAGAGGTTACCGGCTGATCCAGTTGATAACTGACATCTGACAGTTCTGACAGCTTTGACAGTTCTGGCAGCTGTCCAGTCCCCAATCTTGAGATCTGTTAAGTTGAGTATTTAACTCAGCTGATAGTATCGAGACACAAGTATAGTATGTGTCGACATTGATGAAGTATGTGTCGACATAATTTCTAGGGTATCGACACAACTCCTTTATTGTTGTTGACAAACTTCAGAAACTGTCGACACAACTCCTTATTCAGTCTCGACACAACATTTGTAGAATGTGTCGACACAAGTCCTGTGTGTCGACATAGCTTCTCCATTTATAATTGATATCAACCCATGTCTTGTGTTTTGACACCATTCTTCTGCTAATGTCAGCACTTCCAGTTTAAGTGTGTCGACACTAGTACTGAGTGTTGACATAGCTGTTGTCAACTCAAATTCTATGTGTCGACACAAGTCCTGTGTATCGACACAGCCTTGCTTCTAGTCTTGACGCTGCCCCTTCAAAGGTGTCGACACATTACAAGTGTCTTGATACTTTTGTACTTAGAATATTTTCTGCATTCTTTAGCCTGCACAAGTAAACTCAATATACCATCAAATACAAACTGATGTATATCATTGAATTATGTGAGGCTTCTCATAATCAGGTACATAATTTCCAATTTACCCAACAATCTCCCCCTATTTGGAGAAGTCATAACCCATAGTCAATGATATACACCATTATAATAAAGGTAATAAATATGATGTACACAGATATTTCAAAGACAGGGTTATACTTAAGTTGAAATAGCATGTTATGCACAAATATCCCAAAATGAAACATCATAAAGGAAAACATGCAACTTAGAGACAAAATCATAAAAAAATGATATAATATATTCAGCCAATCAAGGAATTCTTCATTTCATAATAATCAGACTTAGAATCACAAGGTTTTTATAGAACAAAAAGTTACATAGTTCTCCACCTAGTCAATCTAAACCAAAGACTGATTAGGTTCCTTGATGACTATCCCCTTTCCCGGTTGAATAGTAGCTTTAACTTTTGTTTCAGTATCAACAGCTGGCCTCTTCCCTTTGACGTCCTTTGACTCGAGTTGAGCAGCCTTAAGCTTTTGTCTCTCAAAGTAATGAAACAACTTTGGAAAATATTTGCATGGTTCTATTGAATTTGCAGGAATAACCCCAGCCTTTAGGTCCCTCCAGAACTTGTAAATTTTATCCAATTATGCAATATATTTGTCCTATTCTTGCTTGGAGTACCACTTGCACCAGTCAAACTTATTATCTTTCATAAGAATTGGAGGTTGACTGGATGAAGCTCCCAAGCCTAGTCTATCATTTAATCTGGCATTGACTGTACTTGTAATATTCATCAGTTTGATACTTCTACCATTAAGAGTTTCTTCAAACTTCTTAGCCTCAGTTAATTTGTTTTTCAGGGAAACTATTTGTTCCTTAGAAATTTCCAAATCTTCTTTAAGTTTAATATTTTCTGAAGATAGATTATTTAATTCAGTTAATTTCTCTCTGAGAAGTTTTATTTCCTTCTCAGATTTTATCAAATCTTTACAAAGCAATTTAAAATCTATTTTGAATTGTTCTGATGTAAAATCAAAAGTTAAAATTACCTAGTCTTCTTCAGACACAGATTCAGAATCAAAATTTTTGTTTGATACACTAATTGCCATCATATAGACTTCTTTAGCATTTGATTCTTCATCATATTCACTTTAACTGGATGAAGATTCATTGTCTGTATCACTCCATGTTTCAGCTACAAAGCCTATCTCCTTCTGTCTGTGTTTATTAGAAAAAGGTTTGTTTGACTGCTTCTTAAAGTCTTTCTCTTTCTTCTTATCTTTCTTCTGATTTTCAAGACATTATCGAAGAATGTGTCCTAGTTTCCTGTAACCATAGTAAACAATTTCCTTATTAGGTGTTTTGTCATACCTTGGTTTGTCCTTATTTTTAGAAAATCTTCTCCTGATGTCTTTCCTGGCCATTCTATAAAATCTTCTAGCCAATAGACTCATGAGTTCTTCATTTTCTAGAAGTTGTTCTTCCTCTTCAGTTGCTTGGAAAGCAATACTCTTTTCCTTCTTCACTGAGGATGAAGTCATTTGTTCTTCTTCTCTTGTTTTGATGAGCTGCTCATATAATTTGAGCTTGCCCAACAAAGTTTCTATTAAAATTTCATTCACTTCTGGCTTCTCTAATTGGCCAAATTCTTGAATCCCATGTGCTAGGAAATACATAAAAAATTTATCATTTACTTCTGTCAGTGTAATGTATTTCTCCAAGTTTTTCAGTTCATTGATTATGAGACTGAGTATTGTATACATGCCAACAATAGATTCAGTTTCTTCCTTTTTGAAATTCTCATATTGAGAAATTAGGTGAGATCTTCTGTTTTTTCTTTCATCTACTGATCCAGATACCATTGCAGTGAGAGAGTCCCAAGTATCTTTTACTGAGGTGCATTCAACAACCTTCTGAAATATATCATCAGAGATTGTTTGGGCTAGTATATTCATAGCCTTTGCATCAGCAGTTTTTGCTTTTCTCCGAGCCTCTGTCCATTCTGGTGGAGGTATAGTACTGGTGCTTGGTGCTGCCAGTGGTAGAGGTGGACCTGTCAAAATTGAATTGTAGATATCCTCATCAATAGAATTCATATATAACCTAATTCTTATTTTCCATAGTGCAAACTTATTAAGATTGCAAATAGGAGGTCTAGTTCTTGAGTACTCCTTGTTTTATGCCATGATAAATTTATCAACAATATTCTAAGTAAGATAAGATCTATCAGGAACTATTGGTTCAAGTGTTATCCTTTAAAACCACAACCAACCTCCCTCTGATACTAATTAAAAGTGAAGGGATAGTTCTAACTTTACTCTAGAGGGGGGGTGAATAGAGTATATTTACAACTTTAGTTTATCTTTACAGCAGTTTTAAAAATAAGTGATATATATATATAGATAAATAAAATTCACAGTACACAAAATAAAAAGTAATAAACACAGAAGACATAAGGATTTTATAGTCGTTCCCCAATAAATCTAGGTACATCTGCTCATCTCTCACCCTGGTAGGAATTAGCTATAGGTTTTTGATCAAGTGCCCTACCACTAGAAGATTTATTTTCTAAGGGAGATCTAGCAACCCTTTGGGCTTTTGACTAGGTACCCAAAAACCAAACCTAAGTATTTTGATCAGGTGACTTATGAACCAAGTGTTTACTTTTGATTGGAGTTATAACCCTGTACACAGTTTAAGAATAAACTAAAGGAGTTAGATGTTGTCTGCTCTGTCAAGAGTCTTTGAGAAGATTTAGTGGATGATGTTGCAAAAAGATCCCCCTGATTTGAATAGAGATTGTGATCAAGGGAGGAGACTTTTCTTCAGGGTGTAGGCCCTCTTATATGCTTATACTCTTAGTAGATATTTCAGACAAATATAAATTAGGATGTATCTTAAGAAGAGTCTGAAGCAAAATATCTGTATATCTCAAAATCTCTGTTTGTCCCCGATCACTTGTCAAGCAACAATCTTCCATAGATATATATATGCTGTCAGGGAGGAATTCAATAGTTGAAATAATCCATTCTTGAAATGTCTAAGAATCCCTTGAGAATTTGTAACTGCCTTGGAATAAATTAGATTTAAAATTTTATGATAAATCCATATTTAATGCTGCCTTAAATAGCTATATTCGTTAGAATATTTAGCATTAAATATCAGAGTTTGAGTTACCAAACATTTGAAATCATTCTGCCTTCTGTTGATATAGAAACTGTTTTATCGTCAAAATCAACAAGGATTTCGTCGAACTGAGCCTAGGTTTCATCGAATTGATCTTTTATAAACTCAGATTTTACTTTCGTCGAGCAAAGCTTTATGTTCGTCAAACTGAGCACAGAGTTCGTCGAACTAAGCTCAGAGTTTGAGATCTGTGTTAGTCGAACTGAGTTCTGAGTTTGTCGAACTGAGTTCAGAGTTTGTCGAATTGAGCATCTCTGGAAAGCCTTCTGAAACAACTCTGGAAATAAAATATGACCCTAGTCTATACAAGTTGGGTCAAAATAAAAATCCTAATAGTAATCCTAGCTCAAATCAGTAAAAAGGAGTTCCAACAAACAGAAATAAAAGAAGCACTCTACGATAAAACTATTTATGAAAATAAGAAACAGAAGATAAAAACAAGACACCTAGTAGGCATATCGTAAAGTAGGATA